>CAUYQG010120038.1:0-18242 GCA_963574415.1 Tarsius wallacei | reverse complement strand
CACGCCCGGCTAATTTTTTGATTTATTGTAGAGATGAGGTCTCGCTTGCCCAGGCAGGTCTCGAACCCGCGGGCTCAGGCAATCTACTCACCTCAGCCTCCCAAAGGCGCGGGATTACAGGCTGAGCCACCGAGCCCGGCTCTAATCACGATTCTATACTGCCATGGTCTGCCCCTCAGTCTGCCCCTGGTCCTGTCTAGCACCTCTTATAATCCCAATTCTTTTTCCAAATCAATCAGGCCAGTTGAATAACAACTTCTGTGATTCATGTATTCATCTGCCACCTACACTAATACACCCTCAACAAAACCCTTGCCCCTTTGTTCTAAGCCTATGCCCACAGAATATCAATGATTCTACCATTTCTGGAGAGTGAGTATGGGTTTCTTTGGACGCCATCTTAGTACTGAAACAAACATTGACTGACAAGAAAATTGAATACAATAATAATTGACTCAACACATCCTTTCCCGTCTTAAGATTAGTTTTCATTTCATATCCATAATAAGATGTGAGAATAATTCTGCTTCCCAATGATTTAATTAATACTTTGTCATCCAGGTAGTGAGGCTAAGACCTCGTGATCCATTAATCTTGTCAGTCTCTTTACTTTTTTTCTGTTTCTATATAATAATCATAATGGAAATTTTTTAAGCCAGGGTTGAAAGATAATTTCAGAGGACTTCAATAGGAATTCACCAGGTATTTACACGGACTGCTCAAGTCTTAGGAAGAGAAAAAGGATACTTGGAGAAAAAGTTGTTTTAAGGTAAGGGTATGAGTTATAGAACGCTATGAGGACAGAAAATGAGTCTGGTTCAAATGCAATTTCTGTTTCTAACGTGTATGAATTTGGGCAACATTACTTAGTTTGTTGAATGGGAATGTTGAATTTTATCCCAAAGTCTCATTTCTATGCTAAAGTTTTATTGTTTCCATATTATTCCAAAGAAAAAGTGGCAGGTTGATAGAGATGGCCTCTCTTCCAGAATTTATGTCTGAGATCAGATGTTTTTGACTCCCTCCAAAAAAAGCAACAACAAGAAAATAAATTAAAAAATAACAGGATATTTATTCAAATGCTACTGTGAAGTTAACATCGTTCAGAAAAAGAGAATCAATTAAAAGCAAACTATATCAGCCAGGTGCAGTGGCTCACACCTATAATCCCAGCACTTTGGGAGGCAGAGGTGAGAGGATTGCCTGAGCTCAGGGTTCGAGAACACCCTGGGCAACTTGGTGAGACCTCATCTCTACAATAAATAAAAAAATTTCGCCAGTTGTGGTGGTGTGCAACTGCAGTTCCAGCTCCTTGGAAGGCTGAGAAGGTTCGCATGAGCCCAGCAGGTTGAGATTGTGGTGGCCACTGGCCATGAGAGTGCCACTGCACTGTAGCCGGGGTGACAGATTAAGACTCTAATTCAAAAAAAAAAAAAAAAAGCAAACTATGTCTTTCTTCCTTCCCATTCCTCAAACCTCTACCACCTGTCTTCCTTAATTCTTACTCATCTATATTAGCATAAACTCCTTCGATAAGTTTTTTTTTTTTTTTGAATCAGGGTCTCACTCAGTCACCCAGACTAGAGTGCAGTGGCATAATCATGGCTCACCACAGACATGAACTCCCAGGATCACCTGATTCTCCTGCCTCAGCCTCCCGAGTATCTGGGACTACAGGCGTGCACCACCATAACTGGCTAGTTTTTCCATTTTTGTGGAGACGAGGTCTCGCTTTGTTGACCAGGCTGGTCTCAAACTTCTAGCCTCAAGGGATCCTCCCACCCCAGCCTCCCAAAGTGCTGGGATTGCAGACTTGAGCTACTGCATTCGACTAGATAAGTAGGACTTCTTTAAGAAATAACTTAGGCTTTCTAAAGAATATGAATGAGCAAAGTCCCCTTTGTCGCCTCATATCCTCAATTACTTTGGAAATAACTTTTTCTTTTTATTTTTTTTTTTGAGTTGGAGTCTCACTCTGTCACCCAGACTGGAGTGCAGTGGCCGCTCCCGGCCACCGCAGCCTCGGCCTGCTGGGCTCCAGCGATCCTTCCGCCTCAGCCTTCCAAGTAGCTGGAACTACAGGCGCGCACTACCACACCCGGCTAATTTTTTGATTTATTGTAGAGATGAGGTCTCACCAAGTTGCCTAGGCGGGTCTCGAACCTGCGGGCTCAGGCAATTCACTCACCTCGGCCTCCCAAGGCGTGGGACTACAGGCTGAGCCACCAAGCACGGCTTGAAAATAACTTTTAAGGCACTATTGACAAGATCACTCTTGGCCACTAACTGGCCATACCTGTAAGTATCATGGTCTTCTTAAGTCTGCTATGCTCAACTTTGCATATTGGAATCATTCGAGGGCCTGTTAAGACTGCTGATGCCTGGGTCCCAGCCCTAGGGATTCTGATTTAAAGGTCTGGCATGGGGGCTGAGTGGTGGGAGTTGTAAAAGCTTCCCAGGTGATTTTAACTAACATCCTATACTGAGAATTCTTCTGAGATTTGGAAAATGTGTGAAGGTGTCCAGACTCTGGCTCATGCCATCCTGTGTTCACCTTTCCAGGTCAGTCTGTGTGCATCACTCTGACTGTATTCTGAGTTAAAAGAGCACACACTACTTACTTATGGCTGCAGGGAAATGTTGCTATTTTGTTTATTTTTTTACAATAATAGGATGCTTTTTTACTGTATGGTTTTTAAAAATCAAACAGCACCCGACAGTACAGATCTCAAAGAAAAGGTCTCCTATCACACCCATTTCCTGAAACACACTAAGCATTTGGAATAATCACTTCTGGTTGTATTTTTCCTGATAGTTACTCAAGACTCCGAATAATATAAGTGAGCCCCATATTTCTGGATAAATAATTTCATAAAAGTTGAGGAATACGCTCACTTACCCCATACCCTGTGTTTTCACTCGCTGTAACTGTTTTTCACTTTATATTATGTCTCATTTCAATTAGTGGTTAATTTATAACTCTTGATACATCTTCCAAGTTCTGCTTCAGGATCTATCATGTGGAGATAATATCTATGTGCCATTTATGATGTTCAATAGCTTTTAAAAGAAAGAAAAATATTGCAGAACATTCCATATTTGGGGGACTATATAATTCTTGTTAAGTAGAAAGTAGTTCTTTTCTTTAAAAAAAAAATTTTTTTTCCTTTATGAAAGGCAAGACCTAAGGCCGTGTTTGAATGGGAAAAATAGATAAACAAAATTAACTGCTTTGCATAATAAACTTCATATTTGTTCTTGCTGGAGTAGAGAGATTTATTATAATATATAATAATTTTAGCTTTGAGCAGGTTACTCCAAAGGCAGGAGGCTTGTGCATGTGTGTGTTTGGGGATTGTTTGTTTTGTGGTCTGTTTTTATTTGTTGTATTGTCTCCGTTTTTATTTTTCCCTCTTTTCGCAGTTTTGCAGGAGGAGGGTGCAGCTGTGATGGAGGATGGGGAAGGAACAGTGTGGTCGGGAATAGACAGCATAAAAGAACTAGGAGAAAAGGCCTGGCAGTGACAGAACGGGTCCCAGCAAAACACGGGTAAAGATTAAGTCCAAAGGAAAAACACGGCTATCATTAAAATGTCCTCAGCCAGTTTGTGATTAGGAAATTTACAAAGAGCAGTTTCCCATTCTGTGCTATAATTTCTCTAACCCCAAAAACAGCTTCATCAACTACTAACTCAGTAATGCATGTCTCTTTCCTCTGCTATGGAGAATAAAGTCTACTCTTACAATTTGAGGTGGAGCAGACCAGAAAGGGGGAAAGCATATGTGGAGGGGATGGAGAGATAACCAGAATGACAAGCAGAAGTCAGCCCAAACCAGGAATTTGAGAGAAGAGCCAGAAAGCAACAACCAAGACACGCAAAACGCAATCTTCAGGAATTCTCAGAAATATTTGGGAAGAATATGAATTTCTTGTAGTGTTTCATGAGGAAATTAAAGAAAAGTCTGCTCTCCCATGAAGGCCAGAGGGGCCAATGGGCCGCACAGTGGTATATTTGGGGAGGGGACAGAAATCTGAGGACAGGACTGTTATTTCGTCTTCAGCATCCTGTCACTCTTTTGGGGGCAATTCTTCACAAGGTCCAGAAAAATTCATTGAAGCTTTCATTCTCCACTGGAGTAGAGGAGCATAACAAGTACCCTTAACTGGAGGGCAGAAACTTTGAAGAAGTTCCTGATTTCTGGATTATAGTTGTGACCTAGTTGAGCCCCGTAATCTAGTTGAATGCCATTTGAATCTGTGGCGTTGCAATCTCTTTTTATCTAAAGTCATCTCTGCTTCTTGCTATTGCTTTTGTGAAATAGAAACCCTATCAAAAGAAAAAAAAAAAAGCCACAAATTGTCCACCACCAGAACAATGATAAGATACTAAATAGTTTCCACATCTGTAAACAAGGACCATTTTATTGAATTACTGGTAGTTAGTATTTAGATGATATTTTTTTTCCTCCTTCAAATGCCTTAAAATAATATATGCTTATATTTCTAGCGATAGCCAACCTTACTAGACCCATGAGATATTCCTGGTGATGGCTTAGTATTTCTTTTTATCTTAGAGAGATCTTATTTTTATAGAAATATGATTTTAAGTCTAGTAGTTCCAAAAATACATAAAACATAATACATAAAATACAAAAAGCCTGTAGTCAGCTGTCTGTGGAAGAATAAACTTGGTGGCTTATTAAAAAAGGCAACAGCAGGCCGGGCTCGGTGGCTCAGCCTGTAATCCCACAACTTTGGGAGGCCGAGGCAAGTGGATTGTCTGAGCCTGCGGGTTTGAGACCCGCCAGGGCAACTTGGCAAGACCTCATCTCTACAATAAATAATTTTTTAAAAATTAGCTGGGCATGGTAGTGTGCTCCTGTAGTTCTGGCTACTTGGAAGGCTGAGATGGAAGGATCACTGGAGCCCAGCAGGTCGAGGCTGCGGTGGCCGGGAGCAAGCCATTGCATTCCAGTCTGAGTGACAGAGTGAGACTCAACTCAACAACAACAACAACAAAAAATGCAACAGCGAGGTCCCCAACTGCAATAGGAAGGAGTAAGGAGAAATCCTCTTCTTATGGAAAAACATAGAGGACTAGGGTTCGAGAAACACTGGGCTATATGTGGCCCCCCTGAAACGAGCCACAGTTCCAGATGTTGAATATATTTTAGTGCTGAGAGTAAATGCATATGAGGGGGGACCCAAAGAAACCCTGGGATCTATTTCTATAAATTGAGTATTTGTTCTTACAGGTTTAGATTTCAGTCACCTTCAAAGTACTCTCCGTTTGATGCAATACACCTATTGAGACACTTCTTTCACTGCTCAAGACAGTTTTGAGCTTGTCCATTCTGATGCCTTTTAGTGCTTCTGCTGTTTTTAGTTTCACCTCTTCCACACTGGCAAAACATTTCCCCTTGAGGACATTTTTCATCTGGGGAAACAAACAAAAGCTGTCGCTTGGGCTGAGATCAGTGATTAAGGAGGGTGAGGCATGAGAATCATGCTGATTTGGGTTTAAAAAAACTGCTGAACATTCAGTACAGTGTGGGCAGATTATTCGTGTAAATCACCCATCACAAAATGGGCAAACATGTTGAAAGAATCTCCCCCCCAAAAAATAATAATTTACTGAATCACTGATGCCGATGGGTTTCTAGGACACTTACCTATTGGGGGAAGTGAGCCATTTTGTTTATGTTGTATATGCTATTTATTTTATTTTGTTTATAAAATGTCAAAATCTTTATGGACTTTCTTATTATTTTATAAATAAAAATATAAATGTATTGAATAGGACAGACATATTCTTTCTTAGAAGAAATCTGGAAAAAGTTTGGTTTCAAGGGGCCAGCCCCCTAAAAGATAATTCCGTTTTGGGGGGGAAGTCTCTCCTCATATACTCGGCTTGTGTTGTCAGATAATGTTCCTTTTTATTTCACATCTTAACAAGTCCTCTCTTCACCTCCACTGTCCCACCTGTCTTCTCATCTATAGCCTCTTTGTTTTTCACTTGCTCAGTAGATTTCTTAGGAGATTTCCTCTAGAATGTTTGTCTCTTGTAAGGACAGATAGTCATTTTAGATGGACACACGAAAAAGACAAACTTCAATATAAAATGAGGGAATATTCAAGTATTATTGATGCGGAGAAGAAGAATATTCTAAAGCATTCTGCAAAATGTTTTATGCTACATCCTATTGCTAGTCTGTATTTAGTTTCTAGAAGCTGGCACATATCAGATGCTAAACAAATATTTGTTGTACTAACGAATGAGTGGGTAATCAATAATAGACAAGCAGCATGTCATGGAAGCCAATAGAAAAGTCTCTGGAGTAAGTCAAAGATGACTGTCAGAGAAGTACACCAAGGAAGTCATTGAATTTTTGTTTCCATGGCCCAATGTACCCTTCAGATGTATTACCAGAATTTTACAGACTCATAGACCAGAGCAAAAGTTTAAAGAGACAGTTTAAATAGGGCATTGCAACACAGAGATTAGTTTTAAGAGTACCCCATTATTTCTAAAGTCATGAGGATGTTAAGTATTGTGGAAATATGTCATTAGATGATTTATAATATGAACCATTAGAACCTGGCTTACTCTTTTATATCCCCAAATGATTTTTAAAACACTTTTAAAAAGCAAATTTGCTACTCAGTAGTGGTTTGCTATTTTGCTCATTTGTCATAATCAATTTCTCCCTATTGGTATTAGACTTAAGAAAATTTTATATTTCAGCCATCACCTGCAATGATTTATTCACAATTTATAATCTATGAGAACTGAAGTTCATTTATATTACTTTTAATTGCTTTGGGAAAATGATGCTTTGATGAGAAAATGATTACAATTAAAAAAAGAGGGAGGGGATGGTCATTTAATTAATGAGAATCTATTACTGAATTAGAGCCATTTTGTTTATGTTGTATATGTTATGTTTACTTTATTTTGTTTATAAAATGTCAAAATCTTTATGGACTTTCTCTATTATTTTATAAATAAAAATATAAATGTATTGAACAGGACAGACATATTCTTTCTTGGAAGAAATCTGGAAAAAGTTTGGTTTCTGGAATTGAAAAGCGAATTAAAACCCAGGCTCTACCATTTGCTACCTAAACATAGCATAGAAGAGTTACAGGATCTGGAAAATGCCTTTTAAGCTGAAATGTAAATGATGTATAGGAACCAGGCGGAGGGATATCTGAAGAAAGATCATTCCACGTTGAAGGGATAGCAAGTACAAAGCCATCGTCTGGAGTAAGCTGGGCATGTTTGAGAAACATCAGGAAGCGATCCTTGCTGAGTGAGAGGCGCAGTGGATAGGAGAGGACATGGTAGTTGTCAAGGTTACAGACCCAGGCAAAAATCAAAAATACGTGATTTTGCAGGCATAAGTGTTTGTATTTTATTCCAATTGCAATGAAAGATATTCAGAGTTCTAAACTAGGATAAAAGGTAGAGTTCTGGCTGATATTTTTCAAATATTACTTTGTCTGCTTTGGAGATAAGTTATGGTGGTCAAAAGAAAGGTAAGAAGGTACAACAGGCATACAAGAATGAGATGATAGTGATTGGAATTGGGCAGTTATGAAAAGGGTATGCATGCCGGTTGTTATCTTTTGGTGTGTTAATCCCTCCTCCCATCATTTCCCTGTGCTGTGGTGCATGCTAGGAACTATATTCCCCCCAGTCTCTCACCAGCAAGTTTATGTTTTAGACTCAGCCTACTGTAGGCACTCACACATGATCCATAAGAGGGAAAGCAGCCTTCATTCTTTCTCCAGCAGTGGTGCTGGCAACCTGGACTCCTAGAGTGGTGGCAGTGATTTCATGAAGTTTCTTAAAATCCAAAGTCCACTGACTGTATCCCACTTCAAGGGTGCAGTTTCAACATTAGTTTCTTGCAGTTTTAAGATGTCTAGATAACACCCCCAATCCTTCCATTGACTTTTCTCTCCTCTCCAACAATCATGGAAGCAACTGATCTTGTATTCAATCTTTCTGTTTGAAATATATAGATAGATTTCTGTTTTCCTGACTAAACTCTGAGATGGTGATTTTCTTTATCCTGTAGTATTTCTAAGAAATCATCCTGCAGTGAAGGGAATGTTGAAGTGATCCTCTGTCCTGGATGGGTTTGAACAACGCGAGGGCCTCATCTCCAGTAGAAAATGGGATGTTGATTGGACGTGGCATTTAGACAAAGTAGCCATTAGGGTGTGAGGAAAGGACTGCAAGAACCCTGTGGTAGACTCCGGCTACACTGCAAAATGACAGAAAAAAAATTATGAGATCAGAGCTTTAGATTCATTTTGTTTAGTTCCAAGCAGAGAACTGGAGTATTTCAATGACCATTCTAAAATTATCGTATCTACAAGGCATGGGATGACCAATATGGCAAAAACTAGATCCAAACTCTAACTTCGTGGTTTTCAATAACTACAATGTAAATTAAATTCAGAGTATTAATAGAACTCTAATTTGAATTTTTTGTATTAAAAAAAGGGAGAGCAAAATCCCAAGAGTTGGATAGGGGACACTGCAGCTGACCTAGATGAATTTGTTAAACTTGAACCTCAAAGTCTCACTGTGTTGCCAAGAGGAAGCAACCCCTTTTTTCTTGAGTGAGGTGACAAATCTTTTATTATCTCCCTGAAGCAGTTATCTTCCAGACAGTGGCCAACCTCTTCAAGAGCCATTCATCACCTCTCATTGTCTCTATAACCAGAATTAGAACAGGGCTTGGGATCAAACTTACACAGTAAGCCCATGAGGAAACACACAACACACAGCCTGAGTGTCAGATGGAAGTTCCCAGTCTTTACTTCGATTTCGTACCTCAGCACGTTCACATATCTGAAGCCTCTCGATTGAAAGCCCCTAAGAATCTGCCAAAAGTGTTTATTTTAAGTAACCTTCCTAACCGACCCCAAAGGGACCTATAGACATTTGCCAGGGTCGTTGTGCACTGAGGAGAGGGACTTAAGCTTTTGAGAGATTATTGGACACTGAAACAGCTGACCGTACTGCCTAGGGATTAAAAGTGCTCTTGTGATCCACCAGTTGGAAAGTTGATCTCCAGAAGTCATGTGATAAAGACTTAGCTCAAATCCACCAGAGTTGGACCCAGGTGACCTGCTCATCTGTTTCTTCCAAGTCTTTAAAAGTAGCGTTGGCCAGGCACAGTGGCTCATGCCTGTAATCCTTACACTTTGGAAGTCTGAGGTAAAAAGATTGCCTGAGCCCAGCCTAGGAGTTCAAGACCAGTCTGGGCAAGACCTCGTCTATATAATAAATCAATAAATTAGCTGGGAGTTGTGGCTCACACCTATAGTCCCAATGCTTGGAAGGTTGAGGCAGAAGGATCACCTAAGCCCAGCAGGTCGAGTTTGCCATAGTGGTGATCACATCACTTCACTCCATCCTGGGCAACAGGGTGAGACTCTGACTCAAAAAAAAAAAAAAAAGTAGCATTAATCTTTCCTCCCAGAGAATGGTCTTACATTTTTTTTTAAGTTTTATTTTGATAGGAATAAACACGTCCACATTCGTGTATGTGGTCTATCTGTTCAATTTCTTTTTGAACTGGAGAAATAATATCAAATGATTGAGAGAAACATAGTTTCACATCCAGTGTGTGAAGATAGTCGGATCACAGAATATAACAGCGAACTATTTTAAACTTAAGTAGGTAGTGACTCTATATGCAACTGGTATTGCAGGTGTGTTGTCCTTTTTGCTAAAGCAAATTAACATGTTCATTTTCATTAAGTGTCCTGATTTTGGTCTGGAAAGTGCCCCCCGCATGAAGACTGCAATTCTTAAGCCACCTTGGCAGCAGTAAAACTTCGCTTGTTGACTTCAGAAGAGGGTCGAGTTAGGCTTTGTATACACTTACATTCAGGGCACGCTTGATTATCGCCCCACCCCACAGGATGTTATTCTGGCCCAGTACATTCACAAACTCATTCTGGTCAAGCCTGGTGATCAGGTAAGGTAGCAGCAAGTATCCTAAATATGTTGATAAGATGTACACACGCCCCAGGGAGAAGATAACCCGCATGAAAATTCAGAGACCTGTCATCTTCATGAGGTTCTAGGAATCCAGTAGAATTAAGAAATAAGCAGGTATCCAAAAGGCAAGTTGCCTTACATCCCTATGACACAGAAAGTCACAGTGTTGGTGAGCTTCTTTAGATTTTGAAGGCAATGTACACTACATAGAATATTCTGTTTGTGATATTAGGCAGCTCCTCTGTGAATATGTGGCACGACTTGGCAAAAGGGACTACGCAAATATGATTATGTTAAGGACACCATCCTGCATTTTCCAGGTGAACCCAAACCTATCACACGGGTTCTTTTTGAGGGATCGGATCGGGGTCTCACTCTGTCGCACAGGCTGGAGTGCAGTGGCCCAATCATAGCTCACAGCAGTCTTGCTCTCCTAGTTCAGGCAATCCTTGCACCTCTGCCTCTTGAGTACCTGGAAATTACAACGTGAGCCAGCATGCCTAGCTAATTTTTTTATTTTTATTTTTTTGGTGGAGATGAAGTCTTACTCTTTTGCCCAGGCTGATCTCTAACTCCTGAGCTCAAGCAATTCTCCCAACCCGGCTTCCCTAAGTGCCAGGATTACAGGCGTGAGCCACTGTGCCCAGCCTCACTTGGGTTCATAAGAACAGAATCTCTCTTGCTGTTGTGAAAGAGAGAGATGTAGTAGTGGAAGAAGAGTCAAATGCAGCATGGTGGGATTTGAAAACAGAACAGGGAAGGGAGCTAGGCAAGAGGTGTACAGCCTCTGGGAGCTAGAAAAGGCAAAGATTCTCAACTAGAGTCTTTAGAAAGGAATGCAGCTTGGATGACACCTCGGTTTCAGCCAATAAGATCCATCTTGAATTTCTGACTTCCAGAACCATAAGATAAAAATTTGTGTTGTTTCAGTCCACTAAGTTTGTAGTAATTTGCTACACAGCTACAAAAAATGAATACAGGGCCAGAGCAAGAAAGGTTTGACAGCTGGGGCAGGTATGTATGGTATAAGCCTCTTTCCTGCTTGAGCATGGAAGACCAGCAGATTGAAAAGTGTTCCAGCCGGGATCGGTGGATCAGCCTGTAATCCTGCGCTTTGGGAGGCTGAGGTGAGTGGACTGCCTGAACCCGTGGGTTCAAGACCCGCCTGGGCAACTTGGCGAGACCTCGTCTCTACAATAAATCGAAAAATCAGCCGGGCGTGGTGACGCGCGCCTGTAATTCTGGCTACTTGGAAGGCTGAGGTGGAAGAATCGCTGGAGCCCAGCAGGTCGAGGCTGCAGTGGCCGGGAGCGGCCACTGCACTCCAGTCTGAGTGACAGAGTGAGACTCCAACTCAAAAAAAAAAGAAAGACAAGTGCTCCACAGAGAGGAATGCTGGTGGCCCCTCCGGGAATCCCAAGGAGACTCCTAGAGGTTTTTACTGCGGGTGTGTCTTCTTACACAAATAACTTACTCTCATTTTGCAAGTTTGCTCCTGGGCATGTTTCTGGGCTCTGGTGGAGGCCAAAGGTCTGACCTGGAATGCCAAGTCCACCTGTGACCAATCCGTCCGTTCGTGAACTCGTTGTTACCTGATCCACAAAGCATAAAGCTGAGTGTGCAGGCGACACTCTGTTCTCAGGTGGAGTCCGATGAGGCTTTTGCAGTCTCTGAGAGCACAAGGAAGTTTCCCATGTATTTGTGCTACCTGTTCCCTCTGCTTTGTCCCCCTCACTCAACCTAAACCTCTTGGTAAGCTCCCATGACCTCCAACTTCTAAAAAGCTTCAATCCTATTTACCAACCCTCAGAGAAGTCCCTTCCTGCAGAGAAGGGTCTTAGTGTCAAGTAGACTATTTAATCAGGTTTGAGTGTATCCCTCAGCCTCTTCCTACATTTCATGAGAAAAAGTACCCATAGTGGCAAGATTATGAAAGTTATATACAGGCTTAGCAACATGAAATTCCCCTGAACAAGCCTCCCCTGACTGCTGCCCCAGCTGTATTTCCAACTTGACAACAGCAGAGGTCAAGGCTAAGTTTCCAATATGACTCTAATTCCCTAATGGACTGACCAGCCACTCGGCAGCAGGGAATCTTTACGCCATGAATGGAGTACATTTTCTCTTCATTGCAACATACATCTATTCTGGATATGGGTCAACTTGTCAGGTCCGATGATCCAGTGCCACTATCCTTTGCCTTCTTCATGACTGTGGGAGCCCAAGCAAAATTGTTTCCATCTAAGGATCTCGTTTTTTCTTCAAGGTAAATGAGGTAAACGTGTTTCCCAATTCTACCATCATCCAGAAATAGATGGCCTTATGTAATATCAGAAGACCTGTTTGAGACTCAGATATGGGACCAGTTGGGAGAACAACTTGTGATTTTGGAGTGCTGTCCTACACGATTCCTAAGCTTTGAACATTGTTTTGATCTCACAAACAATGAATAAAGCTGGTCCTTACAAAGCTGGGATAAAAGGATCTGGGAACCGAGAGGTAGAAGATGGTAGGGGGTGGCCTCTGTCACTAGTGCCCCTAATAAGTCTCTCAAATAATTTTTCCTTTCCTGAGAACTTTGGATGCTGTTATCTTTTTTTTTTTTTTTTTTGGAGTAGGAATCTTACTCTGTCACCCAGGCTGGAGTGCAGTGGCATGCTCATGGCCACCACAGCATAGGCCCTCTAAATTCAGGTGATCCTTCTACCTCAGCCTTCCAAGTAGCTGAAACTACAGGTGTGCACCATGATGGCAGGCTAAGTTTTTGATTTATTGTAGAGATAAAGTCTCACCAAGTTGCCCGGGCTGGTCTCGAACCCCAGGACTCAGGCAATCCTCTTGCCTCTGCCTCCCAAAGTACAGGGATTACAGGCATGAAACCCTGCACCCACTGGATGCTGCTATCTTAATGTAACTAATTGCCAAGAAAGATATGCTTCTAATAAGAAATATAACAATGTTTTAATTGAAATAAATTGGCACTTTTTTGGTGAGTAGCCTCATCTTCTCATTTCTGCTGTCTGTCTTCTTCTTGTCCATGAATCAAGTTACTGCTAACTACTAATCATATATATATATATATATATATATACATACATATATATACATACATATATATACATACATATACATATATATATATGCATACACACACATATATGCACACATGCGCTATATATATATACATGCTGGGAGGACCCAAAAAACACAGGAATTAACTTTTGGAGGGTAGGTCCCTTGTATTATACTCAGAATTTTCTCCTCCAGATCAAACGGTCAACCAAAGTTTTTATTTAGAAGTTTTAAGAAGGTTGTGTCACAATTTGCGGAAGGAACTCCTGAGTTGTGGCAAACAGGTAACTGGTTCTTCCACCATGACAACACACCTGCCCACACCACACTGGGTGGTCAGCAGACTTTGACCAAAAATGGCATGACCTGCATGCCCCACCCCCATTATTCACTCCATCTTGCCCCGAGTGACTGTTTTTTATTTCCTTGACGAAAAAAAGTCTTCAGAGGGAAACATTTGGCGATGTGGAAGAAGTGAAACCCAAAACAGCAAAAGCATTAAAAGGCATCAAAACGGACAAATTTCAAGACTTTTGAGCAGTGAAAAAGTGTCGTGACACGTGTATTGCATCAAATGGAGAGCGCTGAAGGTGACTGAAGTTTAAACATGGAAGAACAAATACACAATTTTTTATAATTTAATTGTTTTTTGGGGGGTCTCCCCTCATATATATGTAATAGGCCCAGCCACATATAAATACTAACTATGCAGTATTCATATGATATATATGTGTGTGTGTGTATATATATATAGCATATATTATCGTTCCAATAACACATGAAGGCTGAATTCTACTTATTTCTAACTGCAGATTCTCAGGAAAGCACATCTATCCGAGTGTGCCTGCTGGGGTCAGATTCTAACCCAAACCTGATTAGAAGAGGCCAGGTTCCTCTCTTTTAGTTACAATGGCAAATTCTTAAGAAAGCCTATCTGAGCCTGCCTGCTGGAGCCAGATTCTAACTCCAATCTGATTAGCAGAAGTGAGGGTGCCACTGATCAAGGCCAGAAGTCAAAGAGAAAAGGGGTCGTCATTGTCTATTTAGACATTCCAAAATGTGTCTCAACACCCAGGTAGTCATGTTCACTATCTCATGAAATCTTCACCTCAAATGCAGCTGAGATGGCAGCTGAGGACTTCCTGCCCTTTGGGTTGTAACTGGGATTGACTTGAAACTCCAATGACATGATCTGTAGGTCATGTTTTCCCTAAAATATCAGGAAATTCCTAAGAGGCTTACATTCTCCGTCTCCAGTGTTTGGTTTTGCAGTCTTCTCTGTTCCATTCCACTCTAACCCAATTGTAAAGCTCAACCACTTATTTAATTTCCACCGAAACAAAACAAAAAGGTAACTATTCATATACAGCATGCACGATACTAAGAGTTTAGTGTTATGATAAAAGGTCACAACAGAGCAAAACATCAACAAATATCAATGTAATCTTCCTCATGAGATTTTTCAAAAGGCCATCAATGGTCCTTCAATTCCCATATTATTGGCATCTCCCTGGTCAATATTAGACCAGAAGATCAAATCACAGTCATCAGATGTTCTCACGCTGTACAACTTAACTTCCTCTTAACTATGTTACTAGAAACATCTCCAAATTCAAAATATTTATCAAGTTTTCATTTTCCTCCAAGGAGAAAAATCTGCCCTTTAAAAATCTATCAGGTGGGAAATGATTCATGATATATTTATCAAATAATAAATTTTATTAAAATGATCACTTTTCACACAGTTCAATTATCATTAAGCATTAAAATGATTATCCCTATCTTAAAGAGGATTAACTTGAGACCAAGTCATGGTAAGCCAAATACCACATTAGGAAGGGATGGCATTTCAACCCAAGGATGTTTTCTTCCAAGTTCTTGCTGTTTCCACTGCAGCAGACTCCTTCCCAGATGTTTAGTGAGGCCTTGCTATATGCCAATGACTTCACATATTACACTTCATTTATTCTTCACCACAACCTTGTAAAGTCAGGAGATTTAAGAATCTGGAATCTAGTCAAGATATATTCTAAGTGCCGTGGCAAGCTCTTGAACTTGTTTTCCCATTTGTAAAATGAGGCATTTGGACTTAATTTTTTGAATGGTCACTTTTGATGCTAGTCTTAGGGGACCATACCATGTTTTCTGTCACTCTTCCTCAGTCTGTCTATAATAACAACCTTACTCTGATTTCCATAAAATCAAAACTCTACCTTTATCACTTGTGATAGATATTAATTTTTTATTTGAGTTATCTGTTGGTCAGATATATTCTGGAGGAAATATCAAGTAATATTTATTGTTATTTCCCTAATGCCTGTGTATAATTAAGTGCCTAATGAATACTTGATGAATATCAAAAGATTACATATGATTTAACTATATAATGCAGGTCTGTATATGGGAAAATAATTCAGACTTATTTAAAAAATAAAGTGGAAGTCTGCACTAATGTTCAGTACATTTCAAGGGAAAAACACTTTATCTGGGCAGTGTTTATTTTAGCACATGTAACACACACACACAGAAACATCCATGTAAAAAGGTGAAAGTGAGTTCATTTGTGAATGGGGAGTCTATTCTTTGCATTTTGTTGGTGGTGGTTTGTTGGTTCTTGTTCCTTTCTTTATTTCATTTTGTTTGTTTCTTTGTTCACATTGCAATGTGAATATGAAAAAAGATCTTGTGTTTGTCTTGGCCGTGCATTGGCTTGGTTTCTATGCTATCCCATAATGCATTTATACATGCGTTTCAGGCATTTTTATATGTATAAGATAATATCGCTTAAGTGTATTTTGAAAAACAGAAATAAGAGAGTTTGATTTCCATGAACATGACAATGGGACTATCTTTGAAAAATATTTAAAGTCACTGTCTTTGCTATTAGTTATGTGTATGATTCATATGAGTATAATTTTTGATCTTCTGTATGAGAAAAAAGATTTCATTTGCGTGATATAGATGGAAAGGCTGGCTGAAATGGTGACTGTACATTTTCTTTGCTTTTCTCTATTTTGTTGCCCTAGCACCTCTTGACACAGACTGTGTGTGTTGCACTGGGCCACACCGTGAAGCATCGTCCATGGGACAGTGTCTACGCCGCTACCTTCCTGGACGAGGGGCTGTTTGTTTGAACACACATGTGCGTGAAAGCTTAGAGTGCTTTCACATTTTCTTTCCCCTCAAATAAATAGTAAAATGAACCCAGAAACCAGTGTTCTTCTTGTAAGCTGTTGCCTTTTTAAGCCGTTTTGTAATAGAATGTTTGAGATGTAAATGCTATCGGCAATTAGCTTTGCTTATTTGCCTTTCTTGCTTTCTCTACTCAGAAGCATTATCTTATAGATAACATTATTTAGCAGAGCTAACTGGAAATGAGAAGCGAGGAAACAATTTTACCAGCCAGTGTGATTAGTGGAGATGTGTAATTGCCTGCCTATTTACTTTGAAGTCGTCATTTAATGAAGTGACTCTAACTAAAACTCTAATGGAGAAAAATTCTTAATTCCTTTTTAATATTTCCCTGTGTCTGGGAATGTAATTTGAAATAAATTTGAATGTTGATTGCTAAATTATATTCTTTCCCATCAGCACACCAAGTTGTTCCCTGTTTATAGACAACAAAACAGATCATTTAAGATGTTATATAAAACAAACAGCCAATCATTAGAAAATAATCATACGACCAACCAAAATGCCAATTCTTACACTATCAACTCAATTTAAATGTTTATTGTTTCATCTAGTATTCTATTCTTGATACATTTACTCCAAAAAAGGGTATCAATTCTCATACATTTTATCTTTTATATGTTATTTATTAAAAATTATGCTTAAACAAATTCTTTTTTATAAAAGCAGATAACATTTTTTCCATCTAATTTATTGATATGTTTAAATTTTTCTATTAAACATATCTATTTAGCATGATGCTAAGTGAAAAAAGTCCATCTCAAAAGGTCTCTTATTGTACAATTCCATTTATAAAACATCCTCAGAATGACAAAATTATGGAAATAAAAAGGCTAGTGGTTGCCAGGTGTTTGCAAGGGTGAGGCAAGAAGATGAAGAAGATCTTTGTGATAATGGACTAGACCTGTGTCTTGACTGCAGAGATGACTGCCTGAATCTATGCATGTGATAAAATGGTCGGACAACTGCATGCACTCGTGCATGTGTGCGCACACATGTGCATGCACACACACACACACACACACACACACACACACTGTACCAGTGTCAATTTCCTGTCTCATGTCTACTGTACGGACGAAAGATGTAGCCATTGGGGAAAACTGGTGAAAGGAAACGTGAGACCTCTCTGTATGACTTCTGTAGCTTCCTGCAAATCTATAATTATTTCAAAATAAAGTTTTAAAACTATATGTATTGAGGCAGTGTAGCATAATAGTTACATTCAGAAATTCTGGAAACACATTGTCTGGATTGGACTCTTAGCTTTACAGCCCTTACCAGTTGTTTTTACCTCCCAGCAGCTGTATGATCTTAGATAAATACAGGAAATGGGTCTGCAGTTATCCTTATCTGCAAAATGTAGATAATAGGACTTCCTATGTCGCATGTAAATAATTTTAATGCATTTTCTGACCTATAAGAAATGCTATTGAAGTGTTTTCTAGCATCATTACCATCAAGATTAGGATTCTGTAATTTATGGAATCATTGAATCAGAATTCACCTTAAAGTTAGAGTATTTGTTTGTCATAGGTAGTTACTGTTTAGGACTATTGCCCTTACCTACACGTTATTAGTATCCTCTTTGACTCTCAAATGTGTCCTACTGGGATTATAAACATATGGTCTCCTTATGTAAAGGCCTGTTATACTAAACTTACATACAGTATATGTTGGTCCTCGCCTGATCTCATGTTGTATAAAAAACTCTGCCTAGCCGGGCTCGGTGGCTCAGCCTGTAATCCCGCGCCTTTGGGAGGCTGAGGTGAGTGGATTGCCTGAGCCTGTGGGTTCGAAACCCGCTAGGGCAGGCGAGACCTCATCTCTACAATAAATCAAAAAATTAGCCTGGCGTGGTAGCGCGCGCCTGTAGTTCCAGCTACTTGGAAGGCTGAGGCGGAAGGATCGCCGGAGCCCAGCAGGTCGAGGCTGCGGTGGCCGGGAGCGGCCA
>CAUYQG010120037.1:0-66161 GCA_963574415.1 Tarsius wallacei | reverse complement strand
ACCCCCTTACCTCCTAAAAATGCCAATGGATCAGAGAAGCCCTCCCTGGCCACCCACACACCCCCCAAAAGTGCCTCCTCAAACACATCATGTCCTTTTGTGCCTCAGCCTCACACATGCCGTTCCCTCTGTCTGGAATCTCTTCCTGCCACTGGCAGACTCACTCTTATCCTTCAGTGCTTGCTCAGTTCCATCTCATTCATTCCCAGATTCAGCCAGTATTGCTGGAGCCCCTGCCGTGTGTGAGGCCTGACTCTAGGCACTGGCACGCAAGGCAGGTACAGTTCTTCTCCTCATGGTGCTTTATCCTAGGGGAGAGGAGAGGAGGGTCTGGGCAGGATTAAGCCCCACCCCCTTAGACGGGCAGAGGAGAGGGTTTAAGTTTGAGGTTGGGAGTCAGGCCAGAAGCCCAGGCAGGAAGGAAATTTGTTTGCTCATGCATTCATTCAATATTTATAAAGTGCAAGGAGGAGCCTAGCCCTCTGCCCATCTGAAGGGATAAGACTTAATCCTGAAGGAACTTGGGAGCCATTAAGAGACCTAGAGCAGGGGCAGCACATGTCACTGCTGGTCACAGGATGGAACGCCGATATGCCCCCTGAGTCTTCCCCTAGCCTCCAGAGGCCTGCTCTGCCAATGCCTTCACTCCAGGCTGGCCCTCTGAAGACCTGGAGAGAGCACCCCCACTGAGGT
This sequence comes from Tarsius wallacei, assembly GCA_963574415.1. Lineage (NCBI taxonomy): Eukaryota > Metazoa > Chordata > Mammalia > Primates > Tarsiidae > Tarsius > Tarsius wallacei. The sequence goes on along the minus strand of CAUYQG010120037.1, from coordinate 65,468 downwards.
TTCTCCTGCCAAGGGCCCAGAGGGGCTGAGTCTCCACAGGAGCCTGCCTGTCCATCTGTGACCCCTCGATGGGTGCGTTTCATCGACCAATGGGGATATGAACTCCTGAGCTGAAGAACTTCAGGGCATCCAACCCTTTCATTTTCCAAATAGGGAAACTGAGGCCCATCAAAGAGAAAGGACATATTCAAGGTCACACTGTGCATAGTCACAGCTCTTGTTTACAAGTGACAAGACTCAATTCAGACTGCCTTTATTTTAAAAGGAGGAAGGATTTGACTTACATAGCCAGGATATTGCTATGTGAACTTCAGGTAGGGTTGGATCCAGGCTCAACTTGGGACACGTGCCACCCCTCGGAAAGTCTCTTGTCCATATGCCTGCAGAACTCTCAGCGGCCAAGCCTGTCTATAACTATCTACCCCTAGAATGGAGGTGAGCTGGGGGGGAGCAGTGTCAGACCCACATGACACCCCAAGACTGAGAAAGAGGCAGGTTGGGATGCCAGAGGAAATTCAAAGTGCTGGTCCAAGAAAAGGGATAACTGGAAGCAGATGTCCCCACACCCAGGAAGTCGGGGATAGAACCCAGAGCAGAACCCCACCATGACTCCAAGCCCAGCACCCATCCCACCTCCCTAGACTCCTTCAGGAAGATTAACAAGATGTCAGCACTGGGACAGATGGGGCCAGGGTGGGGGTTGGGGAGCTGGAGGCAGGGGACCAGGCAAGAGGTTGTCTGGGGGAGAGGTAATGAGCCCCTTGACAGAAAGTCATCAATCTCCCAGCTCCCTCACTCACTCCCCACTCCAGCATTTTGCTGAAGGAAACACCTGTCACTTCTCCATGATGAATAACACAGTAACATCATTATTAATGTATTTTTAAGTGGTATTTAGAATCCACTTCATTTTAACTAAAACGACATAGATCTTTCCCTGACTTGTGTAGACCCCAGAGGCCTGGATCAACATGGTGGCCACATAAACAGGGTGGTGTTGGGGCATTCCCCCAGCAAGTCACAGGTTCAGGCTCCCAGAGACATGACAAATGGCAGGAGAACACAACCAAGTGAGGGAGACGCTGGCAGGGCAGATGGGATGAATAATTTCATCCACTGCTGGCAGGAGTGACAGGGTCATTCTTCTGGAAGGTGGTCTAGCAGAAGATTTTTGCTGTCTAAAGAGGTTCATGCTCTTTGGTCCACTCCTCCCACCTGTGGGAAGACCTCTCAAAGATGTGTAGCTGGAGATGTGAGGAAAGCTTTGAGTGCTGAAGATGTTCATTGTGGAGTTGTTTATAACAGAGAAATTGGAAATGACCTCAACGTCCAGCCAGAGAATGATTAGACAAACCAAGGCAGGTCCACACTATGGGATCTTCTGTGTCCCTTCAAAAATGTTGCCTACAAAAATTATTGCCTTAAGATGATTTGATGGGAAAAAGCAGAAACTTCAGGAAGCTCAAGTCCAAAGGAGGATGACTTTAAGCACCAGAGGAATTTCCCAGAGTTCAGTCGTTGGAAAATCAACCGAGACACTCAAAGCCTTCCAGGTCCTTAGCAACCTGTGCCTTCCTTGCCCCCAGCCTCCCCCCCTCATCTCTCATCCCTGCTTCCCTCTGGCTGCGATGTCCTCTCTCTGCTGAGCAACCCAGCTGCTCCATCTCCAGAGTTTACCTGCTGCCCAACTGCCCCAGGTCAGCCATAGCTACTTGATTCAACTTCTCCTCCTGTTGAAAGAAGATGAGAGAGGAAGGAAGGAAGAAGAAGAAGGGGAAGAGTGGGAGGAAAGGAAAAGAGAGGCTGGGCACAGTGACTCATGCCTATAATCCCAACACCTTGGGAGATTGAGGGAGGAGAATGATTGAGCCCAGGAGTTTGAGACCAACCTGGGCAACATAGTGAGACTTTGTCTACACACACACACACACACACACACACACAAAGTGTTTTAATTAGCCAGGCATGGTGGTGCACACCTGTAGTCCCAACCAGCTACTCAGGAGGCTGAGGCAGAAGAATCACCTGAGCCCAGAGGGTTGAAGCTGTGGTGGGCCCTGATCGTGCCCCTGCATTCTAGTCTGGGCAACAGAGTGAGACCTCAACTCAAAAAAAAGGAGGAGGAGAGAGAAGCAAGAAAAAAAGGAGAAAAGGGAAAGAAAAAAGAATTTCTAGAAAGACATCTTAATTGGCTTTGCTTGGGTCAGGTGACTCCATGTGCTGGGCCAGAAGGGCTCCCCACAGAACATCAGGTGCCCATTTCCATTGTTTTGGGTGGGGTAAGACAGGAGGAAATGATTGATGATTGACGTCTCAAATACGATGCATGATCCCGGGGTGTATTAGCTATCTATTGCTGCCCGGCAAATTACCCTCACACCTGGCAGTCAGCACAGCCCTTGGTATCTCATGCTGCTTCTGAGGGCAAGGCACTGAGAAGTATACCTGGGTGGTCCTGACCCAGGGTCTCTCACGAGGTTGCCGTCAAAATGCCAAATGGGGCTCCAGCCCCCTGAAGGCCTGGCAGGACCGAGGATGCACTTCCAGGCTCGTCGCATGGCTGGGCAGGAGGCCTCAGTTTCTTGCTGGCTGTCGGCTAGCGGCTTAAGTTGTCACCACACAGGCCTCTCCATAAAGCTGGTGGTGACAGAACAGCTGGCCTTCCTCAGAGCAAGCTATCTAAGAGAGAAAACAACTGTGACAGAGGCCGCAGCGTCTTCCAGAACCTGCTCCTAGAAGAGGCACCCTCTCAGTTCTTCCATATTTTGTCGGTCATACAGACCCACCCTGGCACAGTGCTGGGGGAATCACACGGGGCAGGAATCCCAGGGTGGGGGGGCTGGCTGGTAGCTGCTTTAGAAGCCGGTGAGCACACATGAGAAACACTCATTCCACAAAGATGGTTTGAAGCCTGGGCAACATAGCTGGACCCATCTCTACAAAAAAATGTAAAAATTAGCCGTGTAGGCCGGGCTCGGTGGCTCAACCTGTAATCCCAGCACCTTGGGAGGCCGAGGAGAGTAGATTGCCTGAGCCCGCGGGTTCGAGACCAGCCCGGGCAACTTGACAAGATCTCTTCTCTACAATAAATCAAAAAAATTATCCGGGCATGATAGCGCATGCCTATAGTTCCAGCTACTTGGAAGGCAGAGGTGGAAAGATCGTGGAAGTACAGCAGGTCAACGCTGGGGTGGCTGTAAGCATGCCACTACACTCCAGCCTGGGCGATGGAGTGAGACTCCAACTCAAAAAAAAAAGAGAAAGAATCAAGTGGGATAAACATAGCCCCAAAGAAAACCATCTTTTTAAAAGAAACAGCCTTTGCTTACTTCTGCAGGGTAACAGAGGACCAGCCTGGGCAGATATGGGATGTGGACACATGTAGTACATGGGGGTGAGGGGTGATGCACAGTATCCAAGCATCCATGCGCAACTTCCAAGTCACAAGATGGCAGCAAGGCCAAGGACGCTTGCTCCTGGCCACGGCTGGGGCTCAGACACATGTGAGACATGTCTGACAGATGGGCCGGCACCTGATGGAAGCCAGGAAGGACTGTCAGGAGCCAAGGAAAAAAGGCTTCGCGAAAGAAGCAGAAGGCTCAAGATGGCAGGGGGCTTGGCTCCTGGCACATCTCGACACCTAGTTATAGGACCTGCTCCAGTCCGGCGACCTCGGCAGCTAAGTGAGGAGGCCAAATGTAAGCAGAGAGAGATGTCTTAGAAGGCAGGCCAAGCGCCTGCCAGGACCCACTTCATGAAGCACCCTTGCCCACACTTACCAGCCAGCAGTGAGCTCCTGCGGCATCAGGGGACTGAGGACATGGGGACTGACAGGCAGGGCCGGCTGGGCAGGCCCTGATGGAGACTCTGAAGGTGGCAGCAGCAGTGTGTGGAGTGGGGAGTCACTTACACTTGAGGGGAGAGGAATGCACCCAGACCTGGGGGGGGTCCCACAGGACAAGGGCAGAGCTAGCAAGACACAGAATCTACCGAGAATGCTGCTAGTGGAGGCCACCAAGGCAGGCCTCGTTAGAATCTAGTCCAAACCCCACACCTCAACACTGCTTGCCCGCTCCCAGCAATGGTGAGCTCACTACTCCATATGGAAATTCATCCCATAACCGAACAGTTCTGACAGATAGAACGTTCTCTCTGACATTTTAGAAAAGATCTGTCTTCCTACAGGTCCCTGTGATCAGCCCTCGTTCTGCCCTCTGGTCAGCATCCACTACCCCAAGGGTCCAGTGGGCATCCTCTTCACTCTTCAGATGGGCTCTTTCTAGCATATCTTAGCCTATCAGAAACTATTTACTCCCACACTGCAGCATGAGCCATTCTGGACAGCTCTACACACCCCTCAGAATGGCTGAAAAGAGCAGCCATGCCAAGCACTAGCAAGGAGGTGGGGCTGCAGGAGCCCTCACACACTGGTGGGGACGTACAACCATCTAGGACACAGTTTGCACAGCCCAACCCTTCTACTGCCAGGTTGTCATCCAAGAGAAATGAACGTAGATGTCTACTCAAAGACTCACGCAGGAATGCTCCCAGCAGCCTTGTTTATAATAGTCAAAAATCGGAAACAGCCCAAACATCCATCTGCAGGTGAACAGATAAACAAATTGTGGTACATTCAGACAATAGCATATTATGCAGTGATAAAAAGGAATGCACAATCAGGAGTAAATCTCAAAAAAAGATCATGCTGAATGAAGTAAGTTGGACCCAGAAGTCTACGTGCTGTATGATTTCCTTTACAGAAGCTCCTAGAAGAGGAAGAGTGGTCTACGGGACAGAAAACAGATCAGTGTTTGCCTGGGAACAAGAATGGAAGGAGGGGTGAGTTGCTGGGGGAACGAAAGCAATTGTGGAGGTAAGGACTGTTAGGTATGTCGGATGTGGGGGCACTTTCGCAGGTATGTGCATTTGTCAAAACTCAGCAGATTGTATACGTTTAATACGACCAAGTTGTACACATTAAATATGCATAAGGTATTTTCAATTGTTTCCAGAAACTCTTACATGTAACCCTCATTGAAGCACATAACCAAGTGTGGCTGAGATAAAGGCCTCCTGAGTCTTCTTAGACAAGTGGTTGGTAATTAGCACATGGACTAGCTGAACACTGCGAACTTAACTTTTGTATAGAAGTTAATTTACAACTCTGGAGACTTTTTTCTGATCCTTCCCAAAGGTCACCCAGCACACTAACAGCAGAGCCAGCACATAAGCCCGGTTCTCTTGGTCCGCAGGCCGGTCCTTCTTCCCCACAGGGTGAGAAGAAACTGAAACCAGCGTGTGGAGGGCCTTGACGTTCTCCAAGCGGCTTGACATCTGTAATCTCATTTCCTGGATTAATCCCATTTAACACAGTCGAATGTGTAATGGATAAGGCAGGGCTGGGAGCACATACAGTCTGTTTGTTTATGGCACCTATTTTGATGACTTGGGACCCAGGCAAGGCCAATTGTTAAATATTTTGAATAGCCCTCCTGGGTTAAGCATTCTGGGCTTTGGAGTTGGATAGATCTGGGCTGGATTCCAGACACTACCATTTACTAGTAGAAGACTTTGAGCAAGCCATTTAATCCCTCTGACCCTCAGTCTTCTCCTCTGTGAAATGGGGATAACAGCAATCACCCCCTTACAACACTGCTGGAAGACTAAATGAGATGACAGCATGGGCACTGGCAGCTACCATTAGCATAATAATTCCTAGTAATCCTCACACTACTTGTATGAAGTAGGTCCTACCATTGTCCCTACTTTACAGATAAAGAAACTGATGCTCGGAGAGGCAAAATGATTTGCCCAGGATCACACAGTAAATAAGTGGCAGAGCCAGAACTTGACCTCAAGTCCCTGCTTGGCTATAAAGCCATGGCGCCACATTGCCTCCTGCTTGGGCAGTGATAGGTGCCCAGGAGAACTAAGATGGGAAGGCATGATCAAAGTCCCCTCAAAGCCCACCCTGTAATGGTTAGAGCTGCAGAAAGCTAAGGCTAGTGTGCCTCCTCTCCTTAGAAGAAAGCTAAGGTTGGGGGTCTCCTTTCCTGTCCCTGGGTTCTGCCTATTTGAAAGCCAGGACAGCACAGAGAGCTGAGAGCCTGAGGAGAGGTAGACCCCTACTCCCCACTTCGACACGTCCCTGAAAATAGCCAGGCCTGCTCTTTCCACCAATGCCCAACCAACAAAGTCATCAGAGTCTGCATTCAAAACTTCAGTAGGGCCAAGCACAGTGCCCCACACCTGTAATCCCAGCACTTTGGAGGGGCCAAGGCAGGAAGATCTCCTGAGCCCAGGAGTTCAAGACCTGCCTGGGCAACATAATGAGACCTAATATCTACAAAATTAAAAAAATTAGTCAGGCGTGGTAGCATGTGAGTGTAGTTCCAGCTACTCAGAGGACTGAGCTGGGAGGATCATTTGAGTCCAGGAGGTTGAGGCTGTAGTGAGCCGGGATTGCACTGCTGCACTCTATTCTGGGTGACAGAGTGAGATCCCAGCCATAAGCTAAGGGGGTGGACAACAAGACACGACCAGCAGAGGCCTGTTCAACTCAGGCCACCTTAGTTCCCAAAGGTCTGGGAATGCCTCAGGTACAGGTGATACCCATTCTGGGTGGGATGGGGTCTTCAAAGGTGGAGAGGGGGTGTCCAAGGCAAGCCCAGCCCCAGCAAGGGTTTACCACTGATCCAAACAGGCAACCTAGGGGAGGAAGAGAGCACCGGCTTTGGAGGCAGTCAATTTGAAGTCAAATCCTGCTCTGCTCCTCTCTGGCTCTGCTCCTGGGCATCTCACTGCCTTTCTCTGAGCCTCAGTCTCTTCATCTGCAAAATGGTGATGATTGCACCAGCTTTATAGGGATGTGTGACACGTACAAATCATTTCTCTAAAGCACCAATAAATAATCAATGCTGGCTACTTTACTATAGCCCACCTTTACCTTCAGAAATGACATACATGCAGCTTCCCCAAGGGTCTGAAATCCAAATTCCAGGGACATCCACCTGGAAGTTCTTCCAAATATCAGACCACAATCCTTTCTGCTGCTTCTGCTGCTTGAGTTTGCAAACACAATGAATACCTGGACAGGATCAAGAGCAAAATTCAAGGACAGGCTAGGTGCAGTGGTTCATGCCTGCAGTCTCAGCGCTTTGGGAGACCAGGGTGGAAGGATTGCTTAAGCCCAGGAGCTTGAGACCAGCCTGGGCAACACAGTAAACTCATATTTTTGTCTCTATAAACAATAAAAATAAAAATAATTCAAGGAGAAAGCGAGCCCTGATGCATATGCATAGTGGACACCTGGGAGGATATCAACTGGGAGGGGGCACAAGGGAAGCCCTGGACCCAGATAATGGTCACCCAGTTGTACACCTATGTAAAAATCCATCAAGATGCATATCTAGGATGCATTCTTTGCTGTTTGTAAATTATACCTCCATTTTTTTCAAACCCTCAAACTTCCTCTAATGTCCAGGCCCACATGTGGGCACATCTGTGAACACACATGCACACCTGTGCACTCTCCAGCAGCACCTGCCCAGACGACAGTGCCCCCAGACAGGCACCCCCACAGCAGACAGTGCAACCCACCATGCAGACACAGGCACGGCCTTCCCATGCTCAGACACAGACTTCAGGCAATCCCACCTTCACACACGAGACCCTCACAGGACCACACGCCCTCCCAAACACAGGCACACATGGTCTCTGGGGCACTGGGGGTTTCAGCCACAGTTTGCAGTGGGAGGTGCTGGGGGAATTTGCAAATACAGCAGCTCGACTGATACAGGCTGACCAGCTCCCTGTCAGGACCGCCATAGGAAGGAGGCGTTTCTTCCAGGCTTGGCCGGGCTATTGGAGGAATCCGTGGCCTTGGTGCTGCTCCACCAAGTTTCTCCATAGGCCAGCAGGTGCCCCCACAGCCTGCAGCACCAGGGGGTTTGGAAAGAGGAGAACCCAGAGTCCAGGAGGATTGGGTGGGGGTTCTTGCCTGGCTCACCCTCCTCCCAGGCCAAGACTGGGCCAGATCAACCATAGGGTCAACCAATGAGTGCATGAGTCCCCAAAAGCCCCTTTGGGCAGAAGCCTGGGGTCACTGGGACAAGAGGGAATAATGGTTACACAAGTGAGCTCTGGAACAGAAGAGGCCTGCTATGTCCCTCAGCAATGCCATTTTTTAGCTGTGTATCCTTGGACAAGTTACTTAACCTCTCTGGGCCTCAGTTTGCCTACCTATCAAATGGAGATGATAACATTACCTGGTAGAACATTTCATAGTAGGTAAGGAGGTGGGGAGGGAGTTAACTGTCATCACTTACGTCTCTGGACACAGTAAGTTCTCAACAGCATGAGTCATTTTTATCAAAGGCCCAAGGACAGGAAGGGGTCTCTAGATATTGGGCATCCCGTGGATTGCAAAGCGGCAGCCCACGAGCCCAAATGCAGCCCACAAACAGGCTTTGTTTGGCCCACACAGTGTCTTTCTTTCTTTCCTTTTTAATTGTTGCCAACATTTAAAAATCAGATTTCACATTTAAAAATCCAAATTTTCTGCTTCTCTTGAAAAGTTCAAAGATTTGGCAACATCCGGCCTGCATTCCCGCCTGGCATTGACCAGCCAGAGCTGAGCAGCCCCACCCGGCCAGCCCTCGCCCTAGCCAGTTCCTATCGCCTTCCCCACTCCCTGCCTGGCCCCAGCACCAGAGTTTGCACTCCTGCCCTGGTCCCATGCCTGCATGGTGCACATGGAGAAACAGGGTCCAGAGGGGGCAGGGACTACCCTCAAGTCACAGCAAATCAATGTGGAGCCAGCATTAGGACTCAGGTCACTGGATTCCCAGTCCTTCCTGAGCCAAAGAGAGACACTGGCCGTGCCCCCTGAAGCTCCTGCTTCTGCAGCCCCTGCTGGGGAGTCACGGTCATCACTTCCTTCTCCGACCTTCAGTGTCTTGAGCTGTGCACTGGGATAATAACAGTCCCTCCCTCGAGGGCTGCTGTGAGGATGAAATGACTTAAGGAAGCAGGGATCTCAGAGCAGTGCCTGGCACATGGTCATCGCTTGATAAGCCCAACCACCACTCTTGCTCTTGAAAACTCCTGGCAGCCGGACTCGGTGGCTCACCCTGTAATCCCAGCAATTTGGGAGACCGATGCGAATGGATATGCTGAGCCCGCGGGTTTGAGACCAACCCAGGGAATTTGGCAAGACCTCGTCTCCACAAAAAATCAAAAAACTTAGCCGGGCATGGTAGCACATGCCTGTAGTTCTGGTTACCTGGAAGGCTGAGGCAGAGGGATCGCTGGATCCCAGCAGGTCGACGCTGGGGTGGCCATGAGTGTGCCACTGCACTCCAGCCTGGGCAATGGAGTGAGACTCCAACTCAAAAAAAAAAGAAGAAAGAAAACTCCTGGCACGCGTGATGTATGCATGTAACCTCACTGATTCCTCATCACCAGCTGTGGTATCACTCTACTTAGCCCCGTCTGACAAATGAGGAAACTGAGGCCCAGGGCGGGGAAGAAAGACTCACCCAGCCAATAAGGGATGAGCCAGGATTTGGGATTCCAGTCTAAGTTCAAGCTGGGGCTGTCTGGCTCCAAAATACCATGTGCCAGAAGCCTCTGCACAGTCCTCACAGAAGTGCTCAAGGCCTGCTGTGTGCTGGACACTGCTGCCGGGAGAACGGCAGACAAGGGCCCCAGCCCAGCTGGACTCAGAGAGACGGGGTAGGGCAGCAGTCACAGAACACTCAGGCTCTGGCAGTGGCATGTGCTGGGAGGGCACCCAAAAGTGCTCAGAGAGGACTTCTCCAATGGAGCAGTTAGGAAGGCTGCTCCAGGGAAGTGACATCAGACAGGGACCCGAGGGCTGAGGAGGAGCTGGCCACACACCAACTAAGCAGAGCGTTCAAAGCAGGAGGAAGAGCCCTTGCACAGCCCCTCAACTGGAATGAGCTTGGATTTTCCAGGCATGGAAGGAAGGCAGAGGGAGGAGCCAGGCCAGGAGGAGACAGAGTCAGAGAGGGAGACGGAGCTCCAGTAGCAAGCATGAGAGCACCCTCCCTGGCACCTCCCTGCACTCGTGAGCTGAGCTGTCATGCAGAGGTCCCCTTTGTCTGGTGAGAGCCCTGAAGCTCAGAGGGAGGCAGGCACAGGCCAAGCCCCACCACCACCACCACCACCACTGGGAAAATGGACACAGGCCTGGAATGCCTACCTGCACTCAAGCCAGTCTCAGTCAGGCTTTCCCACCCACCACCCACTGGAAGACACTGCAGACCCATGGCCTCTGTGTGATTGTAACAGGGATTAAAGAGCCACTACCCGACCCTGGCAGGTCTCTTCCTGGAGTCTATGGCCCCGGCCCTAATAAGCCCCAGCCTTCAGCTCGTGGGCATAGACGAGCACCACACACACACGCACTCGTACACAGCAGCCCCACCAAGAGGATCAGGAGGACACAGTGCTCTCTGAATAATGAGCTTCTAGACAGCAGGTAGCTGAGGTCTCCCCAAGTGCCTCATCTCGTGGAGGGGTGCAACCCCTCACCTAGACTGGAAGCTTAGGCAGCTCCTCAACTCACTTCTCTCCTCCGTTCCCCACTTTGGCCCACCTGGGAGGCCCATCTGCTCCCAGTCATCCTAACTCTGGCATCCACCCCTGCCTTCTCTCTGGGCTCCGAAGACCTCTCACCCCCACCACCTTGTGCTGGAGGGCCAAGCATGAGTCGCCGGGCAGCTCCCAGGAGCTTGGGGGTAGGAACACAGAGCACCAGTGGGTGATGTCACCAGCCCAGAACACCTGCTGATGTACACCGCCATCACCCTGCATCACACACACACACACACACACACACACACACACACACACACAATCTTGAGCTCCCGTTTCATGGCTATCAGGTTGCAGTGCCGCTGCTCCAAGACAAAACAGGAAATCCCACGACTGAGCCAGCCAGATGGGGCGAGGGGCTGAGAATCTGAAACTCCCCCTGGTCTCGGAGATCGCCCGCCCCCATCCCGGCGTCCTGGGAGCTGGGACCCAGCAGCAAGGACCCTCCCTGGACACCTCCTTACCCCAGAGTCCAGCCAGCCTTGGATTCAGGGCCCCAATTCCTTCCCTGAGCAAGCTCCCTGCCCCCCACAGGACCTCATGTCTCCATAGGTAGGTAGGGGGTGGGTGATGTCTGAGGGTCCTCCCAGTTTAGACACCCCACCTTTTATGGACATTTGGTTTCCAAAACCCTGCGGCTGGGAGTCGCCGAAGCCGACGGTGCAGACCGCAGGAGGGCCAGCAGAGGGCGCACGTGCTTCGCTTGCGAGAGGTCGGCTTCCAGAGAAGCAGGAGGTGGGGCCGAGGACGCTGGAAATATTGGGTCCTGCCTGTGCCCCGTCCCGTCCTAGTTCGGGTAGCGCTCATAAGATCCCATGGGAGGCCTCTGTGCCTCTGCCATGCGGTGCCCCTGCCGGCCTGCACACCTGAGAGCGGCGTGTCACCCCGGGGAAGCTTCTGCCCACCCCCACTTCTGCATCACCGGGAGCCGCGGCGCCGGCGGGGAGTCTGCAGGGACCCACGCGCTAGTGGAGGGAGGGGGGGACAGGGACAGCTACGTGGTCGTTCTCAAACACAAATAATTTGACGGGGGGAGGAAAATCATAAAAAAAAAAAAAAAAAGAGGCCAGGCGTGGTGTTTCAAGCCTGCAATCCCAGCACTTTGGGAGACTGAGGCGAGAGGATTGCCTGAGCCCAGGGGTTCGAGACCAACCTGGGTAACTTGATGAGATTTCGTCTCTACCATCAATCAAGAAAAATTAGCCGGGCATGGTGGCACACGCCTGTAGTTCCAACTACTTGGAAGGCTGAGGCAGAAGGATCACTTGAGCCCAGCAGGTTGAGGCTGGGGTGGCCATAAGTATGCTAACTGCACCCCAACCTGGGCATCAGAGTGGGACTCTGACTCAAAACAAAAACCAAAAAACTCGGAGACCTAAGGGCTGACTGGCATCATGCTCTTTCTTAATCCTAACAAACTCCTTTAGGCTGGGGGGTTTTACCCCCATTTTACAGAGGGGGAAACCAAAGCTTAAAGAGAGCTAGTAAGTTCTAGAGGGTCACCCAGCAGGCACGGGGGAAAAGCAGGCTTTAACTCCAGTTTGTTTCACTCTTCATCCCACCATAACCCAAGCCCAGCTCTGAGCTCTATCCTGACCCAGCCCAGAAGAGCCCTCTGGCTGATCCCAAGAAGCACACAAGTGCAGATGGCCCCACACGCCGGCGACCCTGACCCTGGCTTCTCACTACTTATATCTTGTCTCGCAATCTAACCCAGTTCTAGCCTAACTCTGACTCTAATATTTACAAAGGGCTGACTCTGTGTCCAGGACTTTGGATACGACATGTGCAATCCTCGACAAAACCTGATATGAGGTGTGTTATCCCCATTTTACGGATGAGGCAAGTGGGGTTCTGAGAAGTCAAAGCGCTGTCTAAGGTCACACAGCTAACAGGTAGTAGAGGCAGGATTCAAGCCCAAGCTCTTACCCACAATGGAAACTTGCTCTCGCTTTTCCTCCAGCAGATGCTCCAAATGGCCTCTGCTGGTCACACCTTAGCTGCCTTCTCACCTGAAAATGTTGAAAATGTGCCAACCATGCCCTGCTCAGGCCCCCGGGTCACTGAGTGGGACCACGACCCCAAGCACTGGAGGAAAGGCTTTGGTGAAATAAAAACGAGGTCCTATTGGGCCAGGTGTGGTGGCTCACAACTGTAATCCTAGCACCTTGGGAGGCCAAAGTGAGAGGTTTGTCTGAGCCCAGGAGTTCAAGACCAGCCTGAACGTGGCAAGACTTCATCTCTACAATAAATTAAAGGAAAAAAAATTGGCCTGTGGTGATGTGTGCCTATAAGTCCCAGCTACTTGGAAGGCTGAGCCAGGAGGATTGCCTGAGCCCAGCAGCTCAAGGCTGCAGTAGTCATGATTATGCCACTGCACTCCAGCCTGGGTGATGGAGTGAAATCCTGACTCAAAAAAAAAAAAAAAAAGAATGGGATCTTGTCCCCCCTCCAGAAGTATATGGGTCCCCAGGCCCTCATCCTAACCTGGGCTCTGCATCACACAGACCCTGCCTCTGTCACCCACTTTCTCTGAGGTTGGGAGAGTCCTTGCATAGCTCCAAGCCTCAGTTTCCTCATCTGTAAAATGAGATACAGCTTGACTATCCCTTATCCAAAATGCTTGGGAACAGAAGTGTTTCAGATTTTGAATTTTCTCCATCTTTGGAATATACGCATCATACCAGTTGAGTATCCCCAATCCAGAATACAAGATAACTCCAGTGAGCATTTCCTTTGAACATCATGTCAGCACTAAAAATAAAGCAAAATAAAATCAGATTTTGGATCATCTCAGATTTTGGATTTTCTCACTAGGGATACTCAGCCTTAATAATAGACTCAGGATCTCAGGGCTGCTGGGGGCACTCCTGGCACACTCAGGGGCACACTGCACTCTGCCCCTTCCCTTAAACCTCCTGATCTAGTGACGGGTAATGGGAGGTATCCCATTCACACAATCATTCAGTCAAACCTCTGAGCACAGTGGATCTGCTGGCCCTGGTCTTGGAGGTAGCAGAAAGGGCTGGCTAAGACGCTACCTCTGCAGAGGCCAGCTGTGCCACTGAAGCACCACGTGACCTCGGACAAGTCATTCCACCCATCTGTGCTCCCATTTGTCATCGTAATATGGGGATAAATGTTGCGCCTGCCTCCAGGGTCGCTGGAGCACTGGAATCAGGCAGGTGAAGTCTTCTCACAGCACCCAGCACAGAGGAAGAGCTCCATGGTGGCAGCTATTTGGGTGTGATTGAGGAGTTTTGAAAGTCTACTGGGGAGAGGGGATAGCTAATAAATAATTGCCATACAACACCAGGGTGAGCAAGGCACTGGGGGGACACAGGTAGGAGTGACTAGCCCTGCCTGGGGGAAATCAGGGAAGGCTGCCAGCAGGAGGTGCCATTTGAAGGCTAGGTAGGATTTCATCATGAGGATGAGAGAGGAACAGCATTCCTGGTAGGGGGAACAGTAGCCACAGAAGCTCAGAGGCTCTTGGGGGCACAAGGAGGGCTCCCTGGTTATGTGTGGGGGAGGTTTGAAGACATGGAGCTGGGAAGGTGGGTGAGAGATGATGGTGAACTGCCTTGTGGGCCTGTCTGGGGACTAAACAAGACAAGATCCAATTTGCCTTTGGGAAAGACAGTCCGGATGACAAGGTTGAGTCGAGGACAATGGCGCTGTGGCAAGAGGCAGGCAGAGACTCAGGAGGCTGTGCCCGTGGTGGGACCCAGGGGATAAAGAGAGGGAGGCAATATTCAAACTAAGCCTCAAGACCCCCCAGGAAAGAGGAGCTGGGGAGGTGGCCACGACCACAGTCAGCCAGGACCAGAGCTGAGGCTGGCGGTGGGAGAGGGCTGCCCGCACTGAGTCACTCCACTTATTGGATTTCTGAGAAACTGCTCCCCCCCGCTCCCCGGCAGCCAAGCCCACTCCATTAAAGCCATATGGCAGTCTGGGAGCAAGAACTCAGGTACTGAGCACAGACGGCCTGACACATGACCCTGGCGCTTCTCAGTCAGCCCTGGAAGGGTGGTGCCCGGGGGTGACCACCCATGCAGGCAGGAGGGGGGAGTGCTAAGGGAGTGGGCACTGGAGCTGGCTAGCCTGCTTCAAAACCCAGATCCACCTTTAGTAGCTGTGTGACCTGGGGCCACTTCCTTAACCTCTCTGTGCCTCAAATGGGATCATCGTTGCACCTACTAGGCAGAAGGTTGTTCTGTGAATTAATAAATGGAACCTGTCAAGCGCTGTGCACGTTACAGGCTTTTGAAAATGGGGTTGCCTAAGGCCCCCACACCCTAACTCAACCCTCAGCCTTCAGAGGCTCCCCAAGATGAAGTCCAGGCTCTTTGCTCAGCATCAAGACCTCCACATGAGCCCCATCCCCTTCCAGACTCTTCCACCCGCCCAGCCATGCTCCTGCCATTCGGAACCTCCCACAATCCTTCCTACGTGCCCTGATGGGTCCCACCTCCACACCCTCGGCCCCCACTGGTCCTTCCACCAGGAGGACCTGCACCTAGCCCCTTTGTCTCTCTGAGGAACTCCTTGTTTCTACACTGGACCTCCACTAAGATACCCCATGCTCTGGCTTGGGATGCTTTTCCCACCCTCATCTCCACCCCACACCATCCTGTCAGGAGTAGCTCCCTCCTCCAGTCTCCCATGCAGAGCACAGGGCTAATATTTGCTGTGTGGGGTTTATGTTTGCTCCCTTATGAGACTGGGGACCCCTGAGGGTGGGGTTGTGCCATTCCAGGGCCCGCCACACCTGTGGGCATCCACATAGGTCGGGAGATGACACGAGCAGGCAAGCACTTACAGGTGCTGGGTTAGCACCCCCTGTGCCAGGGCTTGTATGAGGTGCCTGGCTCTGTCCTCACAGCCGCAGGGAAGCAGGGGTACGATAACGCCCACCTTACAGATGAGGAAATCGAGGCTCAGCGATGAGTAGCTGTCCAGAGCCATTCAGGTGGGAAGTGGAAGTGAGAACTCAGGTGGGACCTGCCCTGAGCCACACTCATGGCCACACCCAACCTGCCTCCCTCTGGCCATGGGGGCCTCAGGCTCACCTACCTCTCCCTGACCCCCTGCCCAGTCCTGTAGCTGACAAAACACTCAGACGCATGTTCGCTCCTCTGCTGGGAGAGGCCACACAGCACCAGAGATTCCAGCCTGGCTGCCCGTGTCCTGGTGTGGAACCTGGAGCGGGTCACAAGCAAGCCCTCCAAGCCTGGGTCTCTGCAGTGAGAAATGGGGGGCAGTCGAGGGAGATCATGCCTGGGCTTGTGTGAGAATTAAGTCTGGCGCACAGAACAGGGAGCCCCGTGCTTGTCTCCCCACGTGGGAGCTGGTGTTTTACTTCTGATCTGCATAATTGACCCAGATGGACATCCCCCCCATTTTACAGATGAGGACACTGAAGCTTCAAGAGCAGACATGACCTGCCCGAGGTCACACATGGTGACAGCAGGATTCAGGCCATTGCTTTCAGAACCGACCAAGGACCTTCCCCTAAAGGACTCCCAAACTAGTCTTCAGGATGCCGGTCCATGTAACAATAGCCAGCATTTATTGAGTTCGTACTGAGCGCCTAAGTCCTTTACTTGAACCAATTCATTGAATTCCACAACAATCCTAATGTGGGGGCTGTGATCCCCAATTTACAGAGGGGGAAACTGAGGCTTAAGCTTAAGTGCCCTTGCAAGGCCACACAGCTAGTCAGAGGCTCCGTGGGGACTCGAATGTAGCAGGCTGATTCGGACCCAGGGTCTGAGCGGCAGGTTGGGAGTGAGGTCAGGTCAGGGATGAATAATCCAGAGGCCGCCAGCAGAAAGGGTGAATCAGGACCTCGAGCCTGGGGCCTCCTGGCCCCGCACTCCAGGAGGCCCCCGCACTCTAGGAGGCCCCCGCACTCCGCCCTCCCCTAGCGGGCGCCCCTCCCCTTTCCCGGGGCCGCCCCTAGCCAGGTGAAGCGGCGCTTGGCGGGTCCGGGGGCTCCCGGGGCGCCCCGGAAGCCGCGGCCGAGCGTTTCATTAGAGCCTCGGCCGCGGCCATTCCCGGAGCCTCCCGTCTCCTCCCCGTTCAGATACCACCTCCCCAGGGACGCGGCTTAATTTCTTGCCCCTCGCCAAGCTCTGCCGGGCTCCGTGCCAGGCCCTGCCCCGGGCTCTGCGCTCGCCCGGGAGGCCGCTCCGTAAACAGGCAATTACCCCGCGCCAAGTGTGCCCTTCGGTAATAAGATTAATGAAATAATCGCGCACGTTTGTGCCATGCTTCCAATGGGCACCGCTGAGAAGGCGCTAAGGATGTCAGCTCCTGCGGACCCCGCCCCTCCCGGGAAGCTCCATCTGACAGCCTGGGAAACTAAGAACACAGGGCACGCACGCTTAAAGGGCCCTAGGCAGGGGGCGTTCCTGGAGTCCTCCATGCTAGAGAGTAGCCCCTGCCATTTTCGGAGTGCCCACCTCATTTCAAACCTCACCACCCTCACGGGTATCACAAGAAGTTAAATCCTATTTTTTGCCCTTTAAATCAGGAGGTAGATAGAACCCAGCTATAGCCATTCCATCTTCTCCAGATGGAGCGAGGAGGGGCAGCTGGACTTTGAATCTGGAGCTCAGCTTGATACCAAAGCCCTGTGCTGGAGTTCCGTGTGCAGGAGGCCAGGGGAGCACAGACGAGATATCAGCAGAAGCTCCCTAGAAGAGGTGATATTCGGTGATACTTGGACTGGGTCTTGAAGGATGAGTAGAAGTTTGGGGTGGGGGAGGTACAAGAGTATGTGCAAAGGTCAGAAGACCTGAGGACAAGTCCCAATTATCTCTCTTCATTGCTGAATGACTTTTGCTAAGTCTCTTCACCTCTCTGAGTTTCAGTTTCTTCATCTGCAAAATGGAAATAATAGCGCTGAGGTTGTCACAATCTAGTGAGATTGTGGAAGTGAAAGTGCTTGGTCAACTGCCACTGGGGGAAGAAGGAGGGTCACTGGAGTGTGATGACTTACCAGCTCCTCGTGGGAATGATGTGCTTGTGGAAAAGGAGATACATGATACTAATGACGAAATAAGGCCCAGCGAGGTTAACGGCCTTGCCCAAGATGACCTTGCCCAAGCAGAATGCAGAAGAGTCAGGATTTTAGCCAAGAGTCACATGACTGCAAAGACCATCTCAGTTTCACAGTGTCAGCCCTCCTGGTCACCCTACATCCCACTGGGTTAATCCATCACGATTGACCTTGGCCTTGCCACTGCACAGCGAGGCAGCTTTCTGGTTTGCATTCTTATAAATAATGTTCAACTGGACATCTTCGTGCACAAACCTTTTCCAAAGTTTCCATTTTCTTGGGACAGATCCTTAAATAAGATTTCTGGTTCCAGAGATATGAACATTTTTATGGCTTTTGGTAAATATTTTCCAGTTGCTTGCAAAAAATGTTCCCAATCTGCTGTCCCACCTGCAACATACAAGAGAAATGTTTTTACTGGACTCTTACTAGTTCATTTCTTTTAAATCCCCCACATGTCGTGCAAAAGGAAAAATGGTATCACATCATTGTGATGGCTTTTTTAAAGTTATGATTAGGCTGGGTGCAGTGGCTCATGCCTATAATCCTAGCAATTTGGGAGGCTGAGGTGAGAGGATTACCTGAGCTCACGGGTTCAAATCCAGCCTGAGCAACTTGGTGAGACCTCATCTCTACAATAAATTGGAAAAGTAGCCGGCCTTGGTGGTACATGCCTGTAGTTCCAGCTACTTGGAAGCCTGAGGCGGAAGGTTCGCCTGAGCCCAGCAGGTTGAGGCTGCAGTGGCTGAGAGCATACCACTGCATTCCAGCCTGGGCGACAGAGTGAGACTCCTACTCAAAAAAAAAAAAAGATAAAATTATGATTGCCCATGAAGTTGAGTGTATGTAAGGGCTGGAGAAAACAGGGCCTGCATCAGCAGTCATGGGGCCCATGAAAGAGACTGGAGATGTGAAGGCACCAGAGTGGAGAATGTTCGTTTGTGGTTGAGAAAAAGAATGCACAGCCAGGAGGACAGACAAGCCCTTAGGGGCTTGGGAACAAGGCTCTTGCACTGGCTCTCCACCCTTTCTGTGGCACTTTTTCCTGCCTTGTCCCGAGCTGGTCGCTCCTCATCCTTCAGCTCAGATCAAACGTCAGCTTCTAAGAGCAGCCCTCCCCTCCCTCCCCCCTAACTCGCAGCCCTCAGCACACCTGAAGTGCTTATTCATTTGTGTCCTGGCCTGTTTTCCACCTCTGCCTCTAGAATGCGAGCCCTTGAGAGCAGGGATCTTTCTGCTTCATTGTCTGACGGGTTCCCAGGGCCTGGCACGATGCTTTTCATTCATTAATTAAGCGTTTCCAACTGTGGGTGCTCCTGCCAGCCAGCAGTGCTACTCCTGCCCGCATCACATTCCACAGGTAGAACAGCCCCTTTCTTGCATCCCCTGAATCTGCCCCCAAAGCTGCTTACCTGAGGCACATGTATGTGCATTCCACAGGCAGACCAGGTCCCTTTCTTGCACCCCCCCTAATCTACCCTCAAGACTGCTTACCCAAGGCGCGTGTGTGTGTGTGTGTGTGTGTGTAGCTGACACTCATGACATTTAGGGCAACAAGTCTTTCCGTCACCACGTTGCTCTGCCCCCTCCCCCTCAGGACCTACTTCCCAGGGTCAGGGCTCCCCTTCCTAGGACCATGCCTCAGAATTCAGTTTCCCTCATTTTGTTAGAACAATTTCACTCTCGCTTCTGCCCAGCCTCTGGAGACCCACTCATACCCTGCTCCATGGGAGGCCACCCACTCCAGGTCTCCTGTGGAGCGGCAGCCCAGGAAAACTGGCAGAGGCCCTGGAGTGTCCATGGCCCCCTTCTCCCTCTCCCACTGGGCTCTGTGCAGCAAAAGAAGTTGTCTAGAAATTTATCTCCCCAAAACATGAATTATGCCACCACTACCCCATCCCCTGCCTTAGAAGCAGAGTGGGAAGTGGAACAGATGGTTTGGGTTCTTAATAATACATTTTTTCTCTGTGTTCTCAGACCATGTCGGTCTGCTATAACCACCATATAATAGTGTTTCTTTGTTGGAGCCCCCAAGAAGCCTCTTGGGTGCACAGGAGCTGTCTCTCTGGCTTCAGATGGCAGGTGCCACCTTCCTCCTTGCCAGTTTCCCTGTGGGCAAGGCCCCTAGTGACCACTGGAAGCCACCAAGGAGGCTCTGCTGCCAACTCCATCAAGACTGCCAGCCAGTACTTTCTTGGCCGGGCCCAAGATAGGACAGTAGCCTCAGAGGCCCCAGGGAGAGGGGTTCTATTGGGTTCAAATGAGTTTCCATGCTTTGAGGGAGAAATGGCTATTACTGTGAAAAAAAAAAGAGGTTGACCTGAATGAGTGGTTAAAACTGCAAGGTAAAGCAAAGAAGTGATTCGGTGCTAATGAGTATTGATTATGTGAGTATAGAGAGGAAGCTGGCTAATTGAGTGAGTTGGTAAGTTGGTTGCCAAGGTAACATCTCACTTGGAATAAAATCATCACCACAGTGGGTACAAACTGGGTCCAGATAGCAACAAGAGGTGCAGCAGAATATTTCCTGATTGGAGACCAAGAAGATGAAACATCCAAAACATTGGAAAGGACTGGAGAAGTGAAGTCTAAAGTCTTCCCTGACATAACCAAGGCAATTTCCTTTGTACCAAAGAGATGCCCAAACATGAACCTGAAGACAGAGCCTCTCTCCACACTGGACCCATTGCACACAGGATGCAGGAGAGAAACCTGGGCACCTCTCTGTGGTTAGTGGGCCGACCATCAACTTTCCACTGGCTAGAAATAGTGGAAGTGAAAGAAAGGAATCATTTTCCTGAGCTTTAAAAGAAAAACCAAGATTTCTTTGCATAAATATGAATAACAGTTGAGCTTAGAAGAAAGGTGATGGCATTTGCCTACATTTTATATTTCTTTACATTTTGCTCTATATTTGACCATATTAAATACTGAAAGTGGTACACTAGAAAGATCAGGGTGAAACCAACATCCTAGTCTAGCAAATATTCAGTAATTGGAGGCATGTGTTTTCTTCACTAACTTAACTCATTTTATCACACACACACACACACACACACACACATTCATAGCTTCCCTTCACCCTAATTTCCTCAATTATTTTTATCCTATTATATTTCTATAATTTGGTAAGCCACCTCAAATTATTTTTGGAGGAATGAGATAACAGTATAAATAAATAAAATCTGTAATTTCTGTAAGGTGTTGTCATGATAGCATGCAAATTTTAATAGAAAAATTGAAGAGACCAGGTCTTGAGGTTCATATCTCACCTCTTAGCTATCCTCATCTGGCATAAACATTCTTGATGCACCTGTTATAGTGTTCCCCTGGTTGTAATGAATAGAATCCCAGAGTTAATATCTAAAACCATATTAGGCTTCTATTTGCAACTACCAAGGGAGTGAAAGTGTCACAGAGCCTGTAAGAATTTGAGAGGTGGTTTTTCTGAATGGGCGGCCTCTGTGGGATGGTTAACAAAAAAATAGCTGGGATAGATCCATGTGAATTGACACGGCTGAAGTGTGATTTAATTATGACCATCAATATCATGCTGGTATCACACATTGGGCTGTGAACAGCTGTCCTCTGTTTCCTCTGAGGACAGCAGAAGACAGGATGGCAACCAGCAGCAGCTATGTGTCAGAATTCTAAATGCACAGGCAACAGTTTAAATAACTTTAATTACTTTTATTGTTGCATAACAAAGTTATCACCTTGGTGAGAAAAATTTCAGGTATTTATGCACACATACAGACATATTTTTTCTAATAAAATTGAGTTATATCATACCTTTTTGAAACCTGATTTTTGTTTATATAATGTATCACAAATATCCACACCAATCAGTTACCTTCTTTATCATTTTAAAGGCTATCTTGGAATCTATTCCATGAATAGATCATGTTTAATATATTTATTCACCTATTTTTATGCATATTGGTTGGTGGCAGGTTTTTTGTCTGGTTGGTTTTTTGAGGGTTTTTTTTAGGGGGGTGCTGCTATTATAAACTTTAAAACATCCTTGCAATGAAATCACTGGCACATCCATGATCATTTCCTTTGAATAAATTCTAAGAAGTGAAATTTCTTTGTCTATTTGTATGCAAATTTTAAAGCTTTTCATAGATATTTCTAAATTGCAGAAAGTTTTTAAAATCCAATTTACATCTAGTAACCATTTTTTTATAAAGATAATTATTTTAAGTATACATAGAGAAAAATCAGAAAATAATATCAGCAAAAGTATAAAAGTCAAAATCACTCCCAGTTTCGCCATGCAGATATAATGGCTGTTCCCCCACCTCTGCCTCTCCCTCTCCCTCTGTCTGGCTCTAGGGCTTTTTCTGTCTCTCTCTGACTCTGTCTCTGACTCTTCTGCATATCTGTCTCATTCTCTGTGTCTCTCTGTCTCTTTCCCTCTATCTACCACATATTTAGCATTCCATCTATCTATCCATCCTTTGCTCTCTCTCTCTCTATGTATATCTTTGTTTCTATCTCTCTCCAGTGTCTCTGTCTCTTTCTTTCTTGTTCTCTGTCTGTCTCCTGTGTCTTTCTGTTTCCCCCTCCCCACCATCTTGTTTCCTCTCTCTCTCCCTCCGTTCCTCATTCCCTCCTCCTCCTCCTTCTCTTTCCCTCTCTCTTGCTCAACAAAACTAGGGTCACCCCTCACACAGACCTCTGTTGCCTGGACAGCACTAATAATCCCTCACACTTGGGCAAAGCTTGGGGCCAGCAAAACGTTTTCATATGTTATTATCACCCTTTTCCATGTGAGATCCTGAGGCTCCCAGCAGCTGTTAGCCCAAGGCCCACAGTTCATAAATGTCTCCAAGCCCAGGGCTTTCAAGGCTCCAAGTTGTCCTGCCAGTTTTGGAGACCACATGCATACCCAAGACACCTGTGTGTGCCCGCATGTGCTGTCTTCCTCCTGTGGCTGCAAGGTGAGGCAGCTGAGTTGAAGCAGGGCTTGACGTAGCCCCCAACTGTCTCCGGGAAGCCAAGGATCCCACCGGGATTTGGGATGAGGCCTGGGGACAGTGATGGAAGCTGTCGGGTGAGCTGCCCCCTCCTACCCCGTCACAGTCTCTTCAGGTGTTTGCATCTTCCAGCCCTCCTCCCCTGCTTCCTGCACTGTACTTGGCATCGGCACTCTATCCCTTGGCCTCCTCCCTCTTCCCCTCTCTCCTTCTCCCTCTTCACTGGTAATCCATCTGTCAGGCCTGGGCCTGCACCCCAAGTCCAGTGTGGTTGCCCGTCTGGGGGCCCCCACGGCACCCTCTTCTGACCTTGTCCTAACACGCTCACACAGGTTCCAATGGCCTAACTGGCAGGGTCCCTGCCACTGTCCCCGCCCCCAGGCCTGGGTGCTCCTGGAGTCGGGGCGTGCACCAGTCCCTGAAGCTTAGTTCACATGGGGAGAAGGTGTGCACAGGTGTGCTCTGAGTTCCAGCTGCCCTGGAAGGTGTGCACAGGTGTGCTCTGAGTTCCCCACTGCTCCCCCTTCTCTCCTTTTCTTTCTCTTCTCTCTTCCTCTTTTCTCTTCCCCTCCTCTCCTCTCCCTTCCCTCCTCCCTTACCTCTTCCCTCTCCTCCCATCTCTGTCTACACTTTCTCTTTGATCTCATCAAGCCCCATGGCTTTAATCACCTTATCTAAACTATCAAGTCCCAAATTTGTGTCTGCGGCTTAGACCTCTTCCTTGGACTCCAGACCCGAACTTCTCCACTCCAATGCCTCCCAGGAAAGCTCTGAGTCTTCTCCCTCCCAGGTCATTGTCCAGCATCTGCCTCCAGCACCATGGGGCCTTCTCCACCCCAGGGAGCAACACCATCACCCGCCCAGTCCTCCCGCTTTCCTGCTCCCCCATATACAGTTCTGTGTATTCTATGTCCTGACTGGGCAGGCTCAGCAGCTTCCTCCCACCCCCCTGGTCATAGCCAGCACCATCTCCAACCTGGAGGACTACAGCGTCCCCTAGCCTCTGTCTGGTCCCTCTCCTGCCCATCCCCACACAGCAGCCAGAGGGAGCTGCTTCTTACAATCCACTCTTCTGCTTGGAACCTTCTGATGGTTTCTGCTGCTCTTAGAATCGGCCATGCTCCCAACCTAGGCTACAAGGCTCTCTGTGATCAGGCCCCTGCCTGCCTCTCTGGCTCATCCCAAGCCCCATTCTCTTCCTCTGACCTCCTCTGACCCTTCCAGCTCTGAGGACACACCAAACTCATTCCCACCTCAAGGTCCTTGTCCCTGCTGTGCCCCCTGCCTGGGTCTCTTTTCATTCTCTGGCTCTTCTCATTATGCAGATCTCATGTGTCACTTGCCAGGAGATATCGTTCCTGACCACTCATCCTCTTAAGACTATCCCCAGTCATTATCCTTTGTCTCAACCTAAGCCTTATAGTCATTTGTATTATTTCTATTTGCTCTTTTTTCCCATCTCTCCCAGCAGATGCTCCTAAGGGCAGAAACTGGGTCATCGCCTAGTTGGGGCTCAATCAAAATTAACTGAGCAGATAACGAAGTGATGAAGAGGGTGACATTGGTGTCAGACACACCTGTGTTTTCTGTCCTGCTCTGCCACCCTCTGTCCCTCAGAGTCTTCAGCAGCAAATTGGGAATAAGAGTCCTGTCTTGGGTGTCATAAGGAGAAAATGAGATGTTAGGAGGGCAGTTCTTAGCATAATAAATTAACAGCAAATAAATACAGTGCTCAGTAAAGGTAGATATTATGAAGCACATGTGTTGGATGTTGGATGAACAAGCAGCTCTATAGAACACTATTTAGAGATGTGGATCCCAAGGCTCGGAAAGAGGGAGTGACCTGTTCAAGGTCATGTGGCTATTAAGTGTCACGTTAGGGTCCCTCCCAGGTCTGTCCAAAGCCAAGCCCCATAGCGTGGTGATTCCCTGGAACAGAGTGTGCATGGGACCATGTCGTACAGATGGTGGGGCGATTGGATCAGCACTCAGAGAACAGCTGGGCCTGGGAGACAGTGACGAGAACACAGCACCAGGACTGAAAGAGACCAGCACACAGAGAGAGAACGGGCGGGACATCAAGCAGTGGCCGCCTAAAGACTTGCCCCCAACTTGCCTAAATATAGGAGAATTTGGGTCTCTGTGTCCTGGGCTGGTGTGGTATCCTGAAGCACCCGATGGACCCTGCATGTTGAAATCCTGCCATGCTAGCCTTGAGGACACTCCCCGCCCCTGCCAAGTGGAGAAGTGGGGACTCAGGCAGCAGAGTGGCCACCCAGGCACCTCCTCAGGATGCTGCGGCCAGGGGAGGCAATGCATCAGCAGGTGGGCTGGGGTCCAGGCCCATCCTGGAAGAGGCCGGCTGTGAGTTTCCATGGAGCCCGTCGCCATGGTAACCAAACCTCCGCGGCAGGACTCCAGCAGAGCCAGGAAAGACAAGCTCCTTTCTTGTCCACATCCCAGGAGCCTGCAGGAGGGGGGCGGAGGGAAGTGGGGACAATCAAGCCTTCTGAACCAGGATGGGGTGGGGGCAGGGAGGAGCGGAGGTTGTCTTCCTGCTCAATGGGTCAGCCATAAACTACCAGAACGTGGCACCCTATTTCACGCCTCTGTGCTCTGATCCCGCTCTTCTCTCCCCTGGAATGCCCTCCCCCACCCCGTCTCCCTGGAGCACTCCCAGCTGTCATCTGTGCCTCACTGACCCCTCCAGGCAGCCCTCCCCTCCTCTGGCCACCCAAACACCATCCTCTGTCACACATCCCAGCATGTCTGGCTCACCCATAAGCTTGAGAGGGTGGTGGGTGGTAAGAGGGCAGGCTCTGGAACCAGAGAGGCCTGAGTCAAACCCCAGCCCTGCCATGAGCATGCCAGGTGAGTCCAAGTAAGCCACTGTCCCCTCTCAGCCTCTGCTTCCTCATCTGCCGTCTTCTAGCTGTGTGACTGTGGGCAAGTTTCCAAACCTCTCTGAGGCTGTTTCTTCATCTGAAAAATGAGGTGATGCCCAGGAGGTGTCTGGTGCACAGTTAGCGGGTAATAAATGCCAGTGATTGTCCTCTTGTGGAGCAAGTCTGCCTGCCTCTCCCTCCCCTAGGGAGTGGACTTCCAGCCCCTGCAGGGCCTGGTTTTCCCTCGGGCTTACGCCCAGGCCACCAGCCTTGTACTCAGCCCTCCCTTCTGCCAGAAGTCCCAGACTGGCATTGTCTACACCTTTCAGAGCAGAGACTGTGAGAGGCACGAAGCTTTCCCCAAAACAAGCCTGGCGAAGGAGAAGAGATGTCCCTCGGGCTTCCTGACAGTGGGGCGGTCCTTGGGCTCTGTGTGTGTGTGTGTGTGTGTGTGTGTGTGTTCAGCAGACATTCTAACACACACATAAGCACACATGTCTAACCTAGTTCTCACAAATTCTCTCTCACACAAGGCAAAGTGCAAAGACATCCCTGGCTGGCATCCCAGAGACCACCCCATGACTCCATTTCTTCCCAACCCAAGGCTCTCTGCTGTTTAAGGAGAGGTGAGGGGTGACAAAGTGACTCTTCCTAGTGTCGTCAAACTGGGACTCCACTGAGGAAAGTGAAGAGGCTGGGCCACCATCTAGACAACTGGTCTACCTGTCGACAGGTGTCTGCCTTTAGAAGCACTTGAATGCCTGGGCTTATGCAGGCAGACCCCCGCCCCACTGCTGCTGGGTAGGCTGAGCTAGGGACTGTCACACTGCCCCCACCCTGCTGCCACCTCCCTTTGAGTTC
Organism: Tarsius wallacei; assembly: GCA_963574415.1. Lineage (NCBI taxonomy): Eukaryota > Metazoa > Chordata > Mammalia > Primates > Tarsiidae > Tarsius > Tarsius wallacei. Next base: position 39,054 of record CAUYQG010120037.1, on the reverse strand, counting down.
CATGGCCCAGGCCTGGGTCTCAGACCCCCAGTCACTCTGTTCCAACCTGGACATCAGGGTCCACAAGGCCAGGCCACCTGCCCTGCCTTCCTGGTCTCCATGACCATCCTGAGAGCTGGCAGTGTAGGTGTCACCTCCTCCTCCAAGTCACAAGGCTGATCAACATGGGCTGATATTTACTGAGCACCTCCCTGTGCCAACCACCATGTTGAGCACTGCACCTGTACTTCCTCCTTGATCCTTGCCATAACTCTAATAGGGAGGTGATTTTATAATTCCCATTTTATAGATGGGGAGACTGAGACACAGGCTCAGAAGCACAGCTACGAGGCTGTTCCAGCAGGAAGTTTAACTCAGGCATGCTGGATACAGAACCCAAACTCCTCAATATTTCCTACGTAGCGTCTACTCAGTCACACTGACCTGAGCACTCATGTGCTGTGAGGGGACTCAAAAAGTGACATCCCAGTTCCCCTTCTGAGTTTAGAACTGTGGGATCCATGCAGGTGACTGTCAGATGGCGAGGAGATGAGCATCTACTATATGCCTGCTCTAAGCACTGGGGATATCACAGTGAAAAAAGCAAACAGAAAGGGGCCCTGTGGAGTGGTCATTCTAGGTGGGGGAGACACAACAAGATTTTTTTAAATGTGAAATAAATAGTGTGTTCCCAGTAAATGCGAAGAAGAAAAACAAAGCAGGCAAAGGGGTATGCAGTACTAGAAAGAGAGGTGTCGCAAGAGGGTGTAAGAAACCAAGATGGTGAGTAAGAAGCCAAGAGGGTGAGTCTTGAATTAATATCTAAAGTGAGCAAGGCCATGCATTTATCTGGTAGAAGAGCATTTCTGACTGAGGGAACAGCATGTGCAAGGGCCCTGAGGCAGGAGCGTGTCTGGGGGGTCCAGAATCAGTATGGTCAACCTAACTGGAATGAAGTGAAGGGAGGGAAAAGGTGGAGTGAGGTTGGATAAGGCTGGAAGGCACCTGGGCCCAGATGGTGAGACTGTGGATTGCCAGGAGGAGTCTGGCTTATGCTAAGGGCCTTGGAAAGCCATGATGTGAGGTAATGCATAAAGCTGTCTGGAGAGGGAGTCTTTAGCCAGATGGACTTGGGAATATCCCACCCCTGAGTTAGACTTATCCTCCCTGTCACTAGCAGTGCTGGGCACGCCCGGACCTCCCAGAGGGGCCAGGCCAGTCTGCTGAGGCTGCTACCACCAGAGAACAGTCAGAATGTAGCCCTTCTATAGGCAGACTGGGCTCAGGACAAAGCCCATGCCCAGCTGAGTCCCTCAGCCCCCTGGCCAGGAGTCCGAGAGGGGCAGAGAGATTAGAAATGCTAGTGGTGGGTGCCCTTATGCATTCTTTTATAAAAAGATGAGAAATGAGTCTGGTCCGAGATCTGATGGTGGGGAGTCTGTCTCAGGCTTGGCGTGCACAGGCCTTGATTTTTTGCTAATGTCAGCATGGCTACCAACTCCCTCAACAGGAATAAGAACGCTTCACATCTGGAGAGAAGGATACATTCTGCAATGTGCTTCCCCTTTTAAGGAGGGGGGAAACTGAGGCCCACAGTCTCAGAGATAATGATGGAGCCCAGGTTTGAACACAGATCTGTCTCACCCGACAGCCGGTGGCTCTTTCGTATGTCCTAGCTGGTGACAGGGGTAGAGTTAGCATCTCACCTAAGTCTATAGCACTGCTTATGTCTGGAGGTTGCCTGGGAAGTCTTATAAGATGAAAGACCTTTTAAGGTATGTGCATTTAACCACAATCAAATTATAAATAAAGCAATTAAAAAAGAATAGTAAATATACAGGCTATAGGAGTACTTCAGGAGGCTGATGCAAGAGGATTGCTTGAACCCAGAAGGTTGAGACCGGCCTGGGCAACATAGCAAAAGAAAAAAAAATTTTTTTTTAATTAGCTGGGAGTGGTGGCATGTGCCTATAGTCCCAGCTACTCGGGACACTAAGGCAGAAGGATCAACTGAGCCCAGGATGTTGAGGCTGCAGTGAGCAGTGATCACACCACTACACTCCAGCTTGAGTGGCAGAGTGAGACCATGACTCAAAAAATAATAATAATAATAAGAGCTAATATAAAATAGCCCCCATATCTACACTTGTCAATAATCTTCTGCAGTTCTTGTGATGGCGGCCAGTGTTTGGAAGCGCTGCCTGGGCACAGGCCCGCGCCAAGCACCATGCATCTCCTGACTGACGCGCAGGGCAGGAGGCACCAGGGAGGTGGCTCCCCTCATATTCCAACCTCTGAATCTGCAGTTCTCAGGTACTCCTTGCGATCATTTTGAGGACCCGAGATCTCAGAGAGCTTTGTCTTCTAGTGCCTCTTTTCTTCCCCATGACATCTGGGTGGAGAAGCAGCTTGGCTCTCAGAGGAAGGGCAAGACCTGCAGCTCCTAGGCCGACAAGGTCCAGGCTCAGAATCTCAAACAGAATCCTTGACTCCTCCCGGCTAGGCCAAAGCTCAGAGAAACTCAGGCCTGGGGCAACAAGCTGTGGGCAGTCACAGGAGCTCCTCACTTAGTAAACAGAGATGAAGTTACTGGTATTATGTTGCTCTAAGGTCTAAATCTGAGGACTGTCTAAAGCCATTGGTTGTAACGAGGGGTACAATGGTCAGTGGGCAGGGACTGGTCCTTATGCCTCTCAGAGACCAGAAATAGTAGAATGCAGTTTACAGCAGGGGCTTTCCCAAAAAAATGTATTGTACTTTCAGCTTCCAGATCCGTAGTTCTCAAACTTTAACCCCCAGGGGGCTTGTTGGAACAAAAACTGCTAGCCCCACCCCCAGAGCTTCTGCTTCTGCAGCATCACTGGTGTGGGGCCTGAGAATCTGCATTTCTAACAGGTTTCCAGGTAATGCTGACACTGCTGGTCAGAAGCCAGACTTTGGGGAGCACTGCTCTCGATCACTGGTTCTCAGCTGTGGCTACACGTTGGCACGGACCCGAGGAGGCTCTGAGACCTGTGTCACAGCCACAGTAATTTTTTTTTATTTAAAAATATACATTTTTTTGTATAGAGACAAGGTCTTTCTATGTTGTCCAGGCTGGCCTCGAACTCCTGGGCTCAAGCAATCCTCCTACCTCGGCCTTCCAAAGTGCTGGGATTATAGGCATGAGCCACCGTGCCTGACCAGCCTCAGCAATTCTGACATGACTGCTGGAGGATTCAGCTCCCCCACTGGGAGTTTGGAAAGCTCCCAGGTGATTCTAATGCGCAGCCAAAATTGGAAACCACTGTCCTAAGGAGAGGAAAGGAGAGCTAAACAGACACTGAATGAGCCTGGCTGTAACATCTGCCACGCCCAGCCACTAACAGTGTTCAGCTCTGAGGACGGGTGGAGAAAGGTCCATCATGTTAACAATAATAAAAACTAACATCTCTGAGGCACTCACACGTGCCAGGCACTACCTTAAATATTTTACACTAGGCCGGGCTCATCGGCTCAGCCTGTACTCCCAGCACTTTGGGAGTCCGTGGTAAGTGGATTGCCTGAGCCCACAGGTTCGAGACCAGCCCGGGCAACTTGGCAAGACCTCATCTCTGCAATAAATCAAAAAATTAGCCAGGTGTGGTAGCACACACCTGTAGTTCCGGCTACTAGGATGGCTGAGGTGGAAGGATTGCCAGAGCCCAGCAGGTTGACAATGGGGTGGCTGTGAACATGCTACTGCACTCCAGCCTGGGTGATGGAGTGAGACTCCTACTCAAAAAAAATTTTTTTTTACACTAATAATTCATTAAGTACTCATGACAACTCCATGAGGTAAGTAACAGTATTGTTCACAACTTACGTTTGAGTCTGATACACAAGGAAGTTGGGTCACTTGTCAAGGGTCGAACAGCTGGAAAGTGATAGAGCTGGGATTTGAAAACAGGCTGGCGGGCAACCCTCTTTTGGGTCCCCTCCCACTACTGCCCTGAGCTTTCCTGTCTTCTAATAAATTCCAACTTACTCTAAAAAAAAAAATAAATAAATAAAAGGGCTGGTCACCTCAGGGCCCTTGCCCTTGACCCCTGTGCTAAGCAGAATGTATTCATGATTAATTCTTGTGAAATAAAGTTTCTTTTAGTCGGGGTGAAAAACCCCACTTTCCATCTACTCTTTGCTCTGGAAGTCTTTCAGGGGCGCTGGGCCAAATACGATATGATGCTGACTTTAAAATATTTGATTTACCTTTTCCAAAGCACATTCGCAGACATGATCTTGTTTTGACGGCCCCAACGGTACAGTCTCTTCCACCACCCTTCCCCCAACCCATGCTCCAGCCAAATAAACTCCTTCGCAATTCAATTCAATTCAACCAACATTTACCAGTCACCAGGCCAGTCACCAGGCCAGAGCCTGAAGACCTGGAGAGGCTGAGACCCTGAGACCCAAGAGGAGGTGATCCGCCCAGGGATAAGGTGAAGGCAGAGCCTGGGCCTGGCCCTCTAGTGATCTTGCCTCTGAGGAACTGAGGACAAGCAAGCAGAGGAAGGTGGTGAAGCTACAACAGTGTTCTTCCTGCTTTGGGACTGGTATGGCCTCTGATGGCTCCTGGAGAAAAGACTCTGAGTGGGGGCTGGCAGGAACCAGGGGAGGGGCACGAGTGCCCAGGCTTGGAGCAAGAGATAGCTCCTGCTCAGACACAAGCCTTGGCCCACCTCCTTCCAGCCTCCACAGCCCTTCGCTGACCCAGCCAGGCAGCTCTCCTGCTGAAACAGCCCATCACTCAAGGCAATCAGGAAGGCCATAACCAGGGGTCTGACTTCCCACCACGACTCTGACCTGGGCTTTAATCTCCAAAGGACATTTCACCACAATCCTTATACCTTTGTTCATAATGTCGACTTGTATATGTGAACATAGTAAATAATCACAATTTTTGTTACACTGTTTGGAACATTTTTCTTAAACCATATCCAAAAGCCTTAAAAATAGAAGTGGCCCAGATCCCTCTTCACTTCTGAGAGGTTCTGCTGACGACTGGGGGACAGCAGTCCAGAGGTCTCCTTTGGTTCCAGAGGACACCCTCACCTGAGAAATCTGCTCTTAAATGTCCTAGTCCCTAAGCAGCCTTGCATCTACCCATGACTTCAGCCACCCCCTTTAAGCAGGTGCTCCAGCCCAGACCTCTCCCACAGACGGCCCACATAGGTGTCACCTCAGACGCAAGGGCCCAACTCAGAACTAGCCACCTTTCCCTTGATATCTGCCCCTCTTGTGTCCCTCAAGCCAGAAACACAGCTCTGCTGAAATCTCCCTATCAACCCCATGGCCTCTGGAAAACCAGTGAGGTTCTCCGGCTCTACCTGTCTTTCCCATCTCTTGAACCCTTCCCTTTTCCCATGTCCTCAACCACCACATGAATGCAAACCCCTCAAGTTCCCCTCATCCATCAGAACAAAACCACTCTCCAGGTCATGCTTTCTCTTTTGACACATGCCTGAGCACTCACGGTGGGTCTGGCACTGTCCTGTGGGCTGGGACACAGGTTGAGCAAGACGGCCAAGATCCTGTCGCCAGCATGATGGCATGAAGCCCACCTTGACCACGCCTCTCCCTGCTCAGACCCCTGTGTGGCTCCTCAGCGCCCTGGGACCAAGTGCAAACTCCCTCCCAGGTATCCACATTCCGGGACCCGCTCCCACCACTGACTCTTCCAGACTACTCCCCTGCCATTATGCCCCTCAGGCTGATGCAGACAAGCTATTGGCCATTCTCCTAAACATGCCAACTCAAAGGCCTCCTCCTCCACAAAGATTCCCTGCCCAAACCAAGCAACCCCCTGGCAGAGTGAGTTTTACCTTCCTCTGGAATCCCACCAAGACCCAGGATTTGTGTGTCTGCCTCCCAGACTGGGCTGTGACTCTGGGAGCTCACAGGACTGAGCCGATGCCAAGCACAGAACCTGACACTGAGAGGCATCAGTATGTTGTGTTGATGGATGGACCAACGGATGGAAGGGCACAGCAAAGTCCAACTACATTTTTCATTCACCCAAGCCAGTGCCTACACCGTTGTCGTTTTCTGGAAGTCCCTCCAGTTGTCTAACCTTCCTGCTGTAAATGTATCTAAGGAAGTTTATGCCCATTCCTTCTCTAAGCCTGTCCTCTGCCATTCTTTTCCCCAAAGCACAGAACCATCCTGCCTCTCCCTTGACGGGGCGATATGTGAAAAAGAACAAAGGTCTGCTGAGGCCGACCAGGCAAGAGCCCAGTCCGGGCCTCCCCTGGGTCTCAACACCTCGGCCTGTGTGCCAGAGCTTTCCAACAGACCAGGGAAGAAGGTGCCGGGAGACCGGCCTGGCGGGCCTTGCGGTTTGAAGCAGTGAGTCACCTTCTGGCTGCCAGTCAAGGAACTCTCACTGCGCCCTTGTTTGGATAAGACAGGGAGGCGCGCTCAGAGACAGAGAGACCCCAGCGCAGAGACGGGGGCAAGAAGAAGGGACCGTCGAGGCCCAGGAGAGATAGAGAAAGACACACAGAAGGACCGCGGCACCCAGGGACAGGGACAGCACGCAGAGAGAGACGAGAAAGGCAGACGCAGCCAGACTCAGAGCAGAGCGAGAAGGACGGGGTGAGGGGCGGGGAGAGCGGAGGGAACCCGAATCGCGCCGACTGCATAGGCACCGGCTCAGCTCCCAGTGCACGCGCCGTCCTCCCTGCCGCGGCAGGACCCATGTGGGCAAAAGCGGAGCCAATGAGCTTCCAGACGGGGGCATTACCTCACCAGACCCGGCTGCCATTGGCTGGCCCATCCGCCGGGGCGGGCTGTTGCTATGACAGCCCAGGCCGGCGTGCGGGGCAGCGCTGGGAGGAAGCTCCGGGAGGGACAGCCTTGTCCACACCTCTTTCCAGCCTATGGCGGGGCTCAGGGACCCCTGCTCAGGCCCTAAGGGGAAAGCCGAGTTCCTGCTTCCCCAGGGACCAGAAACTCCCCCAAAGACGCCCATTCACCCCCAGTCACAACCTGGCCCACAGTCCCTCGCCAAGACCATCCCACCCCCCAGCCTGGAACCACACACCCTTTCGTGCATCCTGCAAACAGCCATGAGCGCCACCCGCTATCCATGTGCCTGCGCCGGATTCTGCAGACAGTTGAGTACACCTCCATCCCTGCCCCCCAGGGTGAGCAAGCAAATGGTCCAGGAGAACGTTACAAGGCATCGTGCTAAGGACTGGAAGGCAGCAAGCGCAGGAACTGTGGGGACACAGAGCAGGGGCCCTACTCAACCTATCAGGTCAGGAAGGCTTCTGGGAGAAAAGGATGTCCACCAGGGCCTGAAGGAGTCTGCCAGATGAGGAAGCATGGGGAGGGATTCTAGGTAGAGGGGACAGCCTGTGCAAAGTCAGAGCAAGAAATAAGATGGGGAAACTGAAGAGGAGGAGAGTTGGAAATAAAGCTGAAAGGGAAGCAGGAACACGATCCCAAGGGCTTGAAATCTTGATGAGGGATCTTGGACCATATTCGCAGGCAACTGGAGGGATGGGGAGAGAGGGGCTATGATTAGGTTTGCATTTTGGGAAGATGGCCAATCTAGCTACTGTGTGGAGGAAGGGCTGGAGGAAGTCAGTTACTGCAGGGATTGGTGAGAGAGTGGGGTGGGAGGACTAAGACCCTTAGCTGCAATGGAGATGGGCAGAACCAAACTCAGGAGGAGGCATAAAGGACGCAGAACCCCAGGTCACATGACCGAGGGAATGCCTCCCCTCACCTGGGAAGCTGCGAGGGCTTTCCTGGCAACCAGACAGGATCATCACCCCCCTTCCACACAATATTGGTGTCATATGCAGTTTTTGTTTCAAGAGTCATACTGCACTGAAAAGAGGTCTCTTTCCACAGCTGCCCCCTCAAAACACACACACACACACACACACACACACACACACACACCAAGACTGTTATTTATCTCTTTTCCCAACAAGTGGCACAGAGCTTCACATCAAGTACAAACATTCCACAAACTTTAAGCTGATCTGAACCCCAATCCCCACCCCATGACCTACACCTCGTCCCAGCCTCCACCCAGCCTCCTCAGCCTCCAACCGTCTCTCTCCCATCTCTTTAGTCATGTTGTAACCACAACCTAGGAGCTGGGGCTGGTCCCCACTCTCCCCAGTCATGTCTCTCCCTCCTATCACCACCACTCCCCTGCAGGGAGGAGAAGTTGCCTTTCTGTTGAGTCAGATTTCTGAAGACTGATCTTGCCTGTTTTCTGGTTAGCAGGGTCGTTATAACACAATCATAGAGTTGTTATGAGAATTAAATAAGGTTTGTTGCCTGGCACATATTACTATTCGATCAGTCAATTGCAGTGATGACATTATTATGGGTGTTAGAGGAGGAAGGAAAGCCCTGGCTAGACCCCAGGATGGCACAGCCCTGCACTGGGCTCCAGGGTATTTGCTTAGCTCATCACAAAGGAGTGTTTTGACTTCTCATTTGTCACGTGTGCTTGTTATACAGTCTCTCAAGGAAAAGCACAAAACAAAGTAGATGATGGAACAAGAATTCTGGGTATTTGTCATCATGCCACACTAAGGCCGTTAAAACTTCACCTAAATCCTTGATACAATGGTTATGACATAGATAGGAACATAGGGTAGGACAATCACATGGTTTCTTAAATGTCACAAGCATTGATCCAGGTCTTCCAGTCAAGGAAACTTCAGGATGTAAGAACTGGCAATGTCCTTAGCATCATTTTATTCAACTTTTGGTTTTGCAGATGAGGGCCAGAGAAGGCAAATGACTTCCCAGAGTCATACAGCTGGGTTGAGAAGCAGAACCAGGGTCTTTTTAGGCACCAACTTCCACTTCACTGCACCTTTCCAATGCTGGTCTGCCTTGCACTTGAACAGTGGCTAGACTCTCCTTCAACCAGGGCACATATGTGTCCTTCATGCACGTTATTACTTGAAACATTCATGACAGCCCTGTGAGGTGGGTGTTGTTATTCTCATGTGAAGGGTCCAGAGAGGGAAAGTGACTTATCCAAGACCACACAGTGTTACTGGATTGAACGCAGGTCTGTCAGTTTCCAAAGTCTGTGCCTTGGCGAAGCAGTACATCGACTCTAAGACTACTCAGTATGATTTATTTGGGGCTTGTGGGCATCAGAGACAGTTGCCAACATAATTACTAAAAGGAGAAGAGGCAAATAACTTGATGAAAAGAGAATCTTCCACACATCTATGTTTTATGCACCTGCCCTGGCTAGAGGAGATTCTAGCCACTGTTCAAGTGCAAGACAGACAAGCACTGGAAAAGTGCAGTGAAATGGAAGTTGGTACATTAAAAGGTTGAATAAGAGGATGCTAAGTACATTCCTCTAAAGTAATAACGCAAGTCCAAAGGTTACACCCCACCTGAGGTGCTAGAACAGGACCACCTGGGAGACTGATTCAGGTTGAGGCCTGAGCACATTTTCTGACTAGGTGCCACCACCCATGTTCTCTAAGTAGAGGGTCCTCAGAACAAAACACAGGAGTGTGTTTTCATGAGGTCTCTACATGAGTTTGTGGGTCTTGAGTTGGTCATAGGTTTGGGGGAAGAGCCAATGGGGTGAGATCTGCAAAACAGTCCCAGGGACAAATTAACTGTGTTAATGGCAGCTCCTACAGCACAATAGCCTACAGTCTCTTCCATCATGACCGAGGAAGAACTGCATCCCTCAGCACTGGGAGAGATGCCATCCTTAACTCAGGAAAAAAATGAATTGTTCTACATCTACAAGAGGTTCTATTTCTAACTCTAGAAAACATTCTGACTGTAGATCAGCAAAAAAAAAAAAAAAAAGAAAGAAAAAGAAAAAGAAAAAAAATTGCTGCATCTGGCTCTGAAAATAGCTCTGTCCCTGGCTCTGGAAAATATTCCAGAGGCATTTATAGCCCCACAACATTGTCAACTCTAGGAAAAACTCCATGGCTCCAGAGGACTCTCTGCTCCTACTTCTGGAATTCTCCAGCCTATTTCTGGAGGACCCTTCCTCTCTGTGCACTGTCCTGCCTTCCTGGCTCCAGCTGGCTATCCAGTCCTAATTCTGGAAGACATTCCAAGAATGAAGCCAAAGAACTCTCCATACTGGGCTCTGGAGGGCTGACCCTCCATGGATCTGTGACAGGCCTGGAAGACTGACATCCACAGTCTTCATCCAGAATCTGGACTCGTCATCCCTGGCTCAACAGGGTTGACCATCTAGGGATCTGGAGGGTCCAGCAACTCTAAGTCTGGAAGTATTGTGCCCCTGGATCTGAATGACTCTGTAATAAGCTTCATTCCTGTCTTCTGCAGAAGATGGGTTGGAGGGATGGAAAGATAAGAGGAGTCATGGAATGGCTGCTGTGGCTGTGGTTCTGATCAGCAACCTGGGCTGAATTTGAGCTCTATGGTCAAAGGCTAGAGGTCAAGAAGTGTCCAGATTTCATTTACATGAGCAGCTTGGTGAGGTTCTGGAACATGAAGAACTGCTTTCGGGGTCCTGCAGAACACGAGGCCTGGAGTTGGGGGGAAGGAGGCTGTTCCAGGTTCAGGGAGTCTGAAAGTGAGGCATCCTGGCCCAGATGTGCAGAATGTTGGAGCCTCGCCAAGATTCTTCATAAACCATAAACATGGACAAGTGGTACCAGTGCAGAAAAGGAGGCACATGGCAGAAATTCCATGAGGTTTGCAATCATGGCCATTTCAAGGCCTTCTTTACTATGCCAAACACCCATGCTCCATCCTTGCCATTCTGTATTCTTCCTGGAATCACCAGGGCTAGAAGTTTAAAAACTACATTTCCTAAACACCGTTAGAGTTGTGTTTCAGTTGGATTTTGCCAATGGGAGGTATCTATGTGAGATTAAGTGGCAAGAGGAAGGCAAAAGTCATTCTACTTCTAGGAGTAGCATCAGAGGGAGTCCAAGCTCCTGTCTCATGATCAATGGCAATGACAATGATGGTGATACAGACTCATGAGCTCAAAATGACACCTCATTCCTTTTTGCTCCACTGGTCCTCCCAACCTTCTTGTAACCAATTCTCTAAATTAAATCACTCTCTGAAGTACCTAGAGTGGTTTCTGTTTTCCTGACACTTATCAAAAATTTATGAGTACCTACTCTGTGCCAGATATTCTAAGAAGTAGGAATATGAGACTGAACAAGAGTGAAATAGTGAATGGGGCCAGAGAGGTCAGCAGGGGCAAAGCCATATAGGACCTTTTAAGCAGTACAAAGAAGTTTATGTTTCAGTCTGTTTTCAATGATAAGAGCTTCTTATGCAGGGAAGAGAAGGGATCTGACTTATGACTTGGACTCTATGACAGATGAACTCTAGTAGGATGGAATAGAAAGGAGAGACAGAGCTGGGGGGCTATCTGAAGACTTCAAGCTAGAGATGATAGAGAATGCAGCTGGCAAGGAGGGACTTATTGTTTTAATGTTAGGTTCTGATGACTGCAGGACATCATGCCAATCAGCGAGATGAAAAGCAGAACTCTTTATTGCTTACAGCTTCAGATGGGAGAAGCTTGCTGTGCAGGGCCACCTTGGGGCTCACACCCAGGGAAAAGGCAACAATAAGCTGGAATGTAGGAGGCAGCTCCTATAGAGCAAGTCAAGAGGGTTAACTAGGTTTGGGGACTTCTTGTGGGTTGGGAATTTTGAATGGTTTCACAGACCCAAAGAAGAAGGGGTCATCCTCAATGTTTGGCACAGGACCTCTGGAAGTTGGGTGTATTATTGTAGCCCAGGAGAGTGAGAGCCCAACGAGGAAAGCAATTGGGATGTAGACTGGGCAAAATGCCTATAAGGAGGGATTGAGAGTTTTTAGCTAGGATCTCAAAACCAGGTCAAGATAGCACTTGTAAAATATGGATTTACAGGAAGACAGCTAGAGAGGGGGTATGATCGGGACCTGCCTTAGAGGTAGAGCTAACAAGATCCCCTGGGTGCCCTGCAGGACACGAGGGAAGGAGGGGAATCTTGAACAACTATGGACTTCCAGGTACAGAGGGCTTGGCTTCTGAGACCAGCCCTCTCATCAAAATAAAGGTGCTTCATAAAATTTTTAGAACTTCTTCTTCAAAGAAATAAAGGGTTGACAATATAGTAAGAAACAACCAGAACAAAGTAAAAGGAAATATGTAAGAACCCAGAGAGAAAAGTGGTCATAGAAGCCACTCTTGCCCTGAGAACATTGGCCAAGAATAATAAAAAACAGGCAGAAAAAAAAAATCAAAAATAAATCACCACCAATGCTACAGACATCAAAAAGAAGAGAACATGATGAAAAACTTTCTGGCAATAAATTTGAAATTTTAGATGAAATGGGAAAGTCCCTAGAAAAATATAGCTTACCAATACTGAATCAAGAAAAAATAAGTTACAACCACTTTGGAAAACAGTTTGGCTTTTTTTAGGAAAGTTGAAAACTAACTTTACATGACCAGCAATTACAGTCCTGGGTATATACATTAAACAAATTAATGCATATGTGTATCATAAAAATGTGTAAGAATATTTTTTAAAGTAAAGAAGCACAGTTAATAATAGCTTAAAATTGGAACAATCTAAATATTCATCAAGAGTGGTGTTTGGGCTGGGTTCGGTGGTTCATGCCTGTAATTCCAGCACTTTGGGAGGCTGAGGCAGGAGGATTGCTTGAACCCAGGAGTTCAAGACCAGGGCAACATAGCTAACCCTCCGCTCTACACACACACACACACACACACACACACACACAATCAAAAAAATTAGCCAGACATGGAGGTGCATGATGTAGTTCCAGCTACTTGGGAGGCTGAGATGGAAGGATCACCTGAGCCCAGGGGGTCAAGGTGAGCCATGATTGTGCCACTGCACTCCAGCCTGGGCAACAGAGTGAGACCTTGACTCCAAATTAAAAAAAAAAAAGTAGAGTTTGACATATATAAGAGGGGACCCAAAAAGCCTGAAATTTATTTATAAAAAACTGTGTATTTATTCTTACATGTTTAAACTTCAGTCACCTTCAAAGTATGCTCCTTTTGGTGCAATACACCTATCGAGATGTTTTTTCCATTGCTCAAAACAGTTTTTGAACTTGTCAGCTTTGATGCCTTTTATAAAAGTGCTTCTGCCATTTTTAGTTTCCCTTTTCCACATTGACAAAACGTTACTTTGGGGACTTTTTTCATCGGGGAAACAAAAACCATCGTTCGGGGAGAGATCGGGTGAATAGGGAGGATGGGGCACAGGGGTCAAGCTGTTTTGGGTCAAAAACTGCTGAATACTCAGTGCAGTGTGGGAAGGTGTATTCATAAATTACCCATCATGAAATGGGCAAATGTGTTGACAGAATCTCAAAAAAATAAATTCAGTGAAGCAGAATGATGCCTCTCACAACAATGCTAGCTGGTACATTGATGCCAGTGGGTTCCTAGAACACTCACCTAGCAGGGAAAGCCTGCACTACAAGGGGTCCACCTTCCAAAGATAATTCTGGTTTTGTTGGGGTCCTCCTCATATATTACAGTGGAATAATATGCAACAATGACGATGCATGAACTACAGTTATACATAAAAGGATGATTATCACAAATATCATGTTGAAAGGAAAAATAAAGACATGCAAAAATGTATTCTGTGTGATTCCATCAATGTAAAGTACAAATATATGCAAAATTAACATATATATATATTTAAGAGATTTATGAGAAAGTTTTGAGTGCTGGCAATGTTATTTCTTGGCCTGGATGGTGGTTACATAAGTGTTTATCTTTATTTGTTAAATTATGCACTTATTTTCGTGTACTCTCTGTATATAATTTCTGTTTTATGATATAAAAAGCCTTCCAAAGAATGGTTAAAAGAATGGGCGAGGCGACTGAATGAATAATGATGCCAACTTCTGACTTGAAGAGAGTTTCAGAAGAGGAGCGCGATGTGGGAAGACGGAGACTCCATAAATGGGAGATCCGGTCTCACCACATCAGGTCTGGCATGCCTGTTGGACATTCAAGAAAAGATCTCGAGTGTGTAATCTAAGATAGGGTGTCTGAGGAGTGGTCCAGATGCTCCTGCTCACCTGAATGGAAGAAGGTGTGTACAACAGACAAATCTGGCAAAGAGCTTCCATCCAGAATACATAAACTCCTGAAAGTGAATTTTAAAAAGATAAAACACCTTGTAGAAAAAAATGGGCAAGACACTTGAGCACACTAGGCTTTAATGTAAGAAATCACACAGTTGGGTCATTGTATGGGAATGAAGTGCATGGATTGATTAATTTAAGAGACTTGTCATTTCCAGGAAGGAATCTAAGACACAAAACACTGAAACTCATATTACTGGTTAAGTACCAGTATCAAGGCAAGAGTTTAGAAAGTACCCATGACGTGTTTGACAGAGTCTCCCACAAGTGGGAAGCCAACCCATCAGAAGCCACTGGGTCTCTGTCGGTCAGTATCTTGGACTGGTGTTGCATATCTTCAGAATTCAACCAAACAAAGTCACCCACCCATGTCATGGATCTGAACTTTCTCCCAAGTATCCTTGGCTTTAACACAAGACAGTGCTGTAGCTCATGTTGATCACAGTGAGAAATGTTAGGTACACACACACACACACACACACACACACACACATTTCTTTCAGCATAGCAAGATGATGAAGTAAATCTATAATATTGGTACTTTTGTATAAGTTGTGTTGATAGCTGTAGTAAGAAATTTTGTGATCATTGTTTTGTTTTATGAAGTTTCTTCTTGTTTTTTATGATGTTTAAAACAAAATCTAAGCAACTAATTTTAAGTCTGATTAGATTTACAGAATTTCGTAAGTGCTTAGGAATAATTTGTTAATCATATTTGTAAGTCTCCCTTGTTAGGTGTTTGAAGTGTCTGAATCGGCTAAATTAAATTTGTAATTGTAGTTTGAAATATCTCAAGGAATTTGCTTAATTAAATGTTTAAATGACGTTAAAAGTTTATGGGAATGTAATCTATCAAATTTATGAGTTAATTGAATGTGAATCAATGAACAAGGAAATGAAATCTTTCTTTTATATAAAAATTACTGTTTGTAAATAAAATATAAAGATCTATAAGTTGAGAGGTAAACTAAAGCAAGAGTTAGATTCTAGGATCTATAACTTTAAGAAATTAAATATTGATTGAAATGGAAGCAATTGTAATTATCTCTCACTAACTGAATTCTCACACTTAAGTGGCTTACCAGAAAAAAAAAATGTTCCTCCAAACATACTAAACAAATAATGTGTGGTGATTAATATGCACATGCTGGCCGGGCTTGGTGGCTCAGTCTGTAATCCCAGCATTTTGGGAGGCTGAGGTGAGTGGATTGCCTGAGCCCGTGGGTTCGAGGCCTACCCGGGCAACTTGGTGAGACCTCCTCTCTATAATAAATCAAAAATTAGCCGGGCGTGGTAGTGCATGCCTATAGTTCCAGCTACTTAGAAGGCTGAGGCGGAAGGATCGCCAGAGCCCAGCAGGTCAAGGCTGTGGTGGCCAGGAGCGTGCCACTGCACTCCAGCCTGGGCGACAGAGTGAGACTCCAACTCAAAAAAAAAATGCACAAGCTCATTGCTGGAAGCATTTCTATTACACACAAGACCATGTGAGAGAATGTAACCTGTACTACAGGTAAATCTCCATGGGAATCAGACTTTTTGCTTAGTTATTTTCCATACATTTTTCTGGCTTCTGCCACACACCCAGGGGCCCTCCCAGCCCAGGTCCAATTCCGATGGATCCATTAGCTTCTTTAATCTGTTGATCTACTTGGTCATTTACACTGCAGCACATGGTCATCGTGGTGCAGAAGGAAATCTCACTTCACACCCTATACTGTATAACATCAATGTACACAAACTTACCCGCTGCTTATTTAGAGTTAAATAATTCAGTGATTTAAAAATAATAATACAGCCAAGCTCGGTGGCTTAGCCTGTAATCCCGTGCTTTGGGAGGCTGAGGTGAGTGAATTGCCTGAGCCCGCGGGTTCGAGATCCGCCTGGGCAACTTGGCGAGACCTCATCTCTACAATAAATAAAAAAAATTAGCCGGGCGTAGTAGCACGCGCCTGTAGTTCCAGTTACTTGGAAGGCTGAGGCGGAAGGATCGCCGGAGCCCAGCAGGTCGAGGCTGCAGTGGCCGGGAGCAGCCACTGCACTCCAGTCTGGGTGACAGAGTGAGACTCCAAATCAATAATAATAATAATAATAATAATAATAATACACAATTTTTATTTAGTTCCCTTCTAAATGCTTTATTTTAGGCAGAACTCCTTGAAAGCTTGCCACATAGGTGTATAACAATGTTGAGACATTTGAGTTAATTGGTTGGGAGTTTGAGTGGGCCCGGAAAACCATAGACTCCAAAATGTTGCCTTCAACACATCTTCAGGAACATCTTCATGTGATGGAAATGCTTGTACTTCCCTTCTGGGCACAGAGCCCTTCTCAGAAAGAGAAGGAAGGCTTCACTTCTCTCCTGTCACTGGAACACTTTAATGTCCCATGTGTTTTTCATCTTTGCCTGGAAAATCTTGAGGGAGGACAACTGATTCACCAAGAGCTACCCTCCATTCCTGGGCCCTTGGCCGAGTCACCATATTTATACCAACAGAACCTCCCCTAATTCCTTCAACAAGATTTTGATGGATGTCATTACCGACATTGAGAAATGATTCAGCTCTGCCTGCTTTAAGGACAGGCTTTGAGGCAGGTTTCTGAGGGCCAAGGATCAGTCCCTAGAATGTGAAGACTTGTCAGGACTGGCGTGAATATTAACTGTGTTATCATCATCTCTTAATCTCTCCCTTTTTTTGAGTCGGGGTCTCACTCTGTCACCCAGGCTGAAGTGCAGTGGCACGATCATGGCTCAACACAGCCTCCACCTCCTAGTCTCAGGTGATCTTCCTGCCTCAGGCTCCCAAGTAGCTGGGATTACAGGCATGTGCCACCATTCCTGGCTAAGTTTTTTTTATTTTTTGTTGAGATAAGGTCTTGCTATGTTGACTCGGCTGGTCTTGAACGCCTGGGCTCAAGCAATTCTCCTGCCTTGGCCTCCCAGAGTGCTGCGATCACAGGCATGAGCCACAGCACTGGCCTCTTTTAATCCTTGATTTACAGTGTAGAAACTCAAAGTTTAGAGGAGGAAGCCAGGTCTTCCCAAGACACCCTATTAAGTAGTGTCAGCCTCCAGTAGGCCAGAGCTTCCTCCTCCTCCCTGCCTCTATTGCCTTATGCTTTTTAGAAGGCATCTACTTCTTAGGTACCATGTGGGGAGTGTCACACACCAGGATGTATGATTGCTATTTGTCAGATGACAAAACTAAAGCCCAGACGGGGTAATTAACTTACCCAAAGATCCCAATATGGTTCTGATTTGTTCCAAGAACCAGGCTTATTCACTGCTATTTATTTAGGGTGTGCAGGCAAGTTACCAAGAAGTTACCACTAACATAGTGATGAAAGGAGAAGAAGAGTGACTAAAGAGGCTCTGAGGTCCTTTATATATACAGGGTTATGGCAGGTAACTTGATTTTAGACTGTTTTCTTCACAATAGGAAAACGACTCAATGAGTGTTCACTCTGACCTTGAGGGCATAGAACTTGACCAACTTTGGGGGTTGATTTATGTGACTGAGACACTGATAAAACTTACCACTACTATCTGGGGTCTGCAACCAAAGAGAATGGGGTTTGATGGGATAGCAATGTGACTTTGCCTTTGAAGAAGATGCCATTCTCTATTCTGGACCAAGAGATGGTTTTTCATCTTTAAAATTTTCCTTGACTAGCTCTGGAAAAGTCTGTGACTGTGAATTGAGGGGGAAAAAAATACATACACACAAATACACATGTTTCTGGCTCAAGAGAACTCTCAATCTCAGCTCTGGAAAATGTTATTCGTAGGGCTGAGAAAACTTTTATGCATGGCTCTGGAAAACCCTCCCTCCCAAGCTGTAGGAAACTCTCTTGTGACTTTGAAAAACATTCTGTCCAGGGTTCTAGAAAATACCATGCCCCAGTCGGCACAATGGCTCACACCTATAATCCCAGCACTTTGAGTAGCCAAGGCAGGATAATTCCTTGAGCACGGAGTTCAAGACCAGCCTGGGCAACATAGTAAGGCCTTATCTTTACAAAAAATAAAAAATGAAAATTAGCCAGGCATAGTGGCTCATGCCTGTAGTCTCAGCTACTCGGGAGGCTGAGATGGGAGGATTGCTTGAGCCCAGGAAGTTGAGGCTGCCATGAGCTGTGACCATGACACTATTCTCCAGCCTGGGTGATACAGTGAGACCCATCTAAAAAAAGAAAAAGAAAAGAAATGAAAGAAAATGCAATATCCCAAAATCTAGAAAATTTTCCATCATGAGATCTGGAAAATCCTCTGTCCTTGATTGTGGCAAATTCTTCACCCCCTAAATTTAGAAGTGTCTGAGCCCAGTGTTATTGGTAAATGTTCAACAATAGCAGGAAGAGGGGGGCTGCTTATTGGTTGTGTTTACCAATGTCCATGGTGTAAATAGTCCCACCATGGCTGACTTCAAGCTACCAATGCAACAGCACTGGAAGCAGTTTTGGGAGAGGATGCCTACAACTGCCTCCCACAATAGTCAAAGTGAACCGGCTCCATCATCCTGCCATTTAAGACTCTGAGAGTGAAGGACCCTGACCCAAGTGTGACAGATTCTGAATCCCTGTGTTTGGAAGACTCTGAGGTCCCAAGCCTGGAGAAATCATAGCCTAGGGGTCTGAAGGACTCCCCAGGCTCTGGGCATGGAGGACCCCAAGCCATGCAAGTGGCTAACTCCCTGTCATTTAATTTTGGCATCCTTTTTAAACCAACTCAAAGACTAAAAGGACATGAAAGGCAAGAATGTTCTGAAAAACCAACATTCCTAATGTCCTAATATGTCCTAACAATATCTTAATGACTTCAGCAACACATATATGTTTAAGGCATTTCTTCCCATCTGGGAGGGCTAGAATTTGAGCACCTGGAAGATAAAGGCCCATTTTCCAGCTGACGCATGAATGGAAATGGTTGGTATTATAGGCATATTGACACCTTCTGTCTGAGCAGAATGTGCCCAGGAAATGGAACATGGGATGACAATTAGCTTTGATGGGGTATCAGGGTGAACTTGAAGGTCCTAAGGTGTTGCACAGACCAATAACAGGCTAAAAAGGTCTAACTAAGATGGAGGCATCTGTATCAGGGACAAATTTATATCTATTAATTTCACAGTCCCCAGAGGACTGGCTGGAACACTGCCTGGTTTGGCACAGAAAAGACCTGTGCCCTTGGGACTAGTGGAGATGCCCCCTCTGTGCTGAGCAAAAGGAAAGTTCCACCATACCTGGCTCAGAGATACCATGTGTATGGACTGAGATCCCCACCCCAGCTCTGAACAAAGCCCTATCCTAAGCTTTGCAACACGCATGGTCCACTGTCTAGAAAATCCCAGGTCTATCTCTGGAAAACACTTTCCTCCTCACCCCAGGAAAAGCCTCCTGCCAATCCTGGCCCCAGAGAGCTCTCTTGGCTCTGAGAAAGACCCGAGAGGTGCTTCATTCCTGCCTCTGGAATACATTTGGTCTCTGACTTCGGAGGGCTCCTTCTGACAAATGCAGAAAAAAGCACTTTGTAAAACTAAAAAGCTCTGCCTGGCATGCGGCAGATGCTCAATAAACGTGTGTGGAATGAAGGAGTGGTCCTGGGAGATCTTTGCAAACTGCAATGCACAGCACGATCCTCAGATATTATTCTTACTGTGACTAAATAAGGCAGTTATCAGGGGTATTATGGGAAACTCCATATTTCTCCCTAACGAGATCTTTTTCTTGTGAGTTTTCACC
Source organism: Tarsius wallacei (assembly GCA_963574415.1). Classification (NCBI taxonomy): domain Eukaryota; kingdom Metazoa; phylum Chordata; class Mammalia; order Primates; family Tarsiidae; genus Tarsius; species Tarsius wallacei. Next base: position 19,185 of record CAUYQG010120037.1, on the reverse strand, counting down.
AGACCGGGAGCATAGGGCCTGACTCACAGTGGGCATCAATAAGCATTTGATAGATGAAGGGATGCATGGATGGATAAATGAGGGATACACGGATGGATGAATTGCTGTATGGATGACGAGTGAATGGAAAGATGGATGGAGTGGCTGGCACATTTGCCTACTCAACAGCCACCTCCCTCTTCCCCTGCCTTCTTCCTTGCTAAATGAATCCCAATTTGATGCAAGTCTCTAGCAGCTTAGTAGGAGCCTGGGCCCCCTCTGCACGCAACACATCTTCTTTAGTTGAAGACCATCGTGATGATATCTTTTCTCTTGCCAGAGAGGTGTTAGGAATAGCCATGAGATGCAACTCTGATCCAGGAGACATGAGGGGAGGACTACTGGGGATCCTCCAGGAATACTTTCCTCATTAGAGGGACACAAACAAGGGACATTCCCTCTTCTGACCTTGAATACTGATGTATGAGGATGACATGCACAGAGATGCTGCAGCCATCTTGCAACCAAGAGAAGATAAGATAGAGGATAGAAAATTCTGCCATTCTCAGTACTACAAAGTAAAAAATACAGAAAGAGCCCTCAAAGCTTACCATTGAATCACTGAATTAATCAATGTGGGTGGGTGAGTATATGGATGGATGCATGGGTGGATGAGTGGATGACAGAATGGGTGGATGGATAGGTGGTTGGATGGATTAGTAGGTTAGTGAAAAGATGTTTATGGAAGTGGGGATAGATGGAGGAGTGGGGATGGATGGATGGATGGATGGATGGATAGTTGGATGGATAGTTGGATGGATGGATAGATGAGTGGATGGATGGATGGGTGGGTGGATAAATGGATATACATGGGTGTGTAGATGGTTGGGGGTAAATGTATGGATATGTATGTATATTAAAACATAAAAGACTATCTGGCACTGTTGTCTTCCTCTGAAGAGCACTCACTCCAAGATACTCATGATCAGAACTGGTTAAGGAGAACTGAACTTTTCCAATACTTTCCCCTAAGGCCTCATGCCTCCACCCTCCTTCACGTGCCCTGGGCCCACCTGTCAAGATCAACACTTGCCTTATGTGTTTGTCACCTGCCAGGAAGGGAATGTGCCCACCTGGTCATTTTTGCAGGGTTGTGCCCTGCCAAGGGAGATGTTTTGGTCTGTAAAGGCACTCAGACAAGGCAGCCTGGCACAGTGGACTCAGACGTACTGAGTTCAAATCCTGGCCCTGCCCTCATGAGCCACACGTCCACAGGCAGCCTCCCAACCCACCTGAGCATCAACTTCTCATTTACCAAGTGGAGGTAGCAGTGCCACTCGCAGGGCCACTATGAGACTCTAAGGAGATAATGCAGGAAAGCAGTCATCACCATGTATAACCCCCAGTAAGTCCTCAACAAATGCCGAGCCCTCCTGCGTTCTTGCAGTCAGCTCAGCCACAGCTGGGCATGGCCAAACAGCAGCCAACCTGTGAACATGAAGGAGGCCTGGGTCAGAACAGCCTACGTTTGTCCCATCCAGCCATCCTGCTGCACAATGCCGTCTTGTGGCACTGCTCCTTGGAGGCAGCCACAGGGGTCATGGAAGGACTGGAGGAAGTTGAGCAAATCTTGATTGCTTCCTTCCTTCTCGTGCCACGGGACCTAACAGGGCATGTCCACAGCCAGGAGCCTCAGGAGACTGCTGGTTCCGAGATGACGGAATGAATGGCAGCTCAGCGGGATGGGCCTGGGCCAGCCCAGGGTCGCACCCTCACGTCCTGCAGCATCCGGTCCCCTCCTGGACAGAGACAAGTGGCCCAGCTCTCTAAGTCCAATTCCGTTCCTCCTTGGAGCATTCCTAGTGTCTGAGCTCACCCCACGCCCTGTTGCCTCCCAGGCTTTTTACTCTCAAGGCCCTTTCCTTTCCCGATGCCCGCCTGCGGCTCTAGCTGCTGCACCAGCCACTCACTGTGCCAAAACTCCCTGCCCTGTGCCTCTGCACAGGCTTTTCTCCCCGGTTTATCCATTCCTCCCACGTTGTTCCTCATCCCATAAGGCTGTAAGTGTCAAGTGCTCCAGGAAAACCTTCTGGGCTCCCACCTATGTCAGAACACACACAGGACTCTGGAATTCTGCATCTGCTGTGTATATCACACTGTCCTTCTGGATCTGTCTACCCCACGAGACTGGGCATTCCTTCAGGGACCATGGCTCATGAATCTCTGCAGCAGTGGTATGCAACGGTGCCTCGGTCATTCTTTCCTTCACTGAATGTTTATTCCATTGCTTCCTATGATCCCTCTCTCCGTGTGGCCATGTGACCATGTGAGGATAGCAAGGATGCCTTCAGCTTGTCCTTGCTCCTATATACATTTTTTTTTTTGACTTGGAGTCTCACTCTGTTGCCCAGGCTAGAATGCAGTGGCACACTCATAGCCACTCCAGCATTGATCTGCTGGATCCGGTGGTCCTTCTACCTCAGCCTTCCAAGAAGCTGGACCTACAGGAGCATGCTACCACACCCAGCTAATTTTTGATTTATTGTAGAGACAAGGTCTTGCCAAGTTGCTTGGGCTGGTCTCGAACCCATGGGCTCAGGCAATCCACTCACCTCGGCCTCCCAAAGTGCTGGGCTTACAGGTTGAGTCACTGAGCCCAGCGGTCCTATATACTTTTCAAGGCACTTGAACTCTCTCCTCTCATTTGTGTGGCACTCTCAAATGGATTGGCTCCTGGCTCTAAGAATTAACTGTGTGTCCTTGGGCAAGTTACCGAAACCTTCATGAGCCTTAGTTTCCTTATGTTATTCAGTGATTCAACAGACACGTGCGGAGAAATCTCTGGACACTCTATCCCAGGTGCTGGGGAGGCCAGCATGTGGGAGATGTAGGGGTGGATGGATGGGAGTGCGTGTATGGATAGATACGTATGTCAAGATACAAAGTACTATCCATGGTATTACTGTCTCCCTTGGCCTTTGCAGATCTCACAGTCTAGACAAAGACAGTTTTGGACAGTTCAATCCCCAGGACAGCAAAGGCCCTAGCAGGGGCTTGGGAGTGGGGGGTACTGAGAATCATCTGACCCACCCTGAGGGTTCTAGGAAGGTTTCCTGGGGGAGGTGGCATTTTGATCAAGCCCTGTTTGGAGGATTAAATGATATCTCGTTTGTCATCCGTGAGGGACTCCACAGAGTATGTGAGAAGTCCCAGCAGGGCGTCAAGCACAAGATGGGTACATTCTGTGTCTTGTCCCCCTGCCTGTCCCTAGGAAATGAGCAGGGAAGAGATCTTTCCCCATTTTTCATAGCGAGACGCTGAGACCCAAGGGCGTGACAAACTCGAAGCCCCCCTGCAAGCCAGCTGCAGAGCAGGAGCCCAACCTCCCTCAGCTCGCCCTCCCAAGGCCCCATCCACCCTCCATGGACGCCCCTAGGCTGGCATCTCCTCCAGCAGTGACTGGGATACCCATCAAAGCCGGGACCATCCCCAGCCCCAGACAGCTCCCCTGAGACACTTCATAATCACACTTCACTCTGAGTTTGATAAATAAAGGTAATTGTAGGACAATTAGACTCTCTTCTCTTCCCACATCTTAATTGGCGCAAGATGCACGTTCCATTCTTGCCCGTCATGTTGCCAGGTGCACTTGAGGCCTTTTGTCTCGGCCTTCTCCCATGACGCAGGAAGAGTAATGGCTCAGAAGCCACTGCTGTGACATGCCAGGAAGCCGACAGGCAGCCCCCACGTGGCCCCTGGCTAATCACTGTGGATGCCTTCTGTCACATGCCAGGAGGGTCCCCAAGTAGATCATGACCTTGTAAGCACCGTCATCAATCACACGGCCACGGCGCACCCCAGAGCATCTGTGCAAGGGAGAGGCATCTGACTTTTGGAATCCAAGGTTCCAACATTAAATCCCAGCTCTGTTACTAATTTGCTGTGTGACCCCGGAAAAAAATACTTACCCTGTCTGAGCCTCAGTTGCCCCAAATACAAGTGATCATCCTTAGACCTATCAGATAAGGCCACACATGACAACACTTCCTAAAGGAGCAGGCAGATATCAGTGCCAGCCTCTATCCACATAACTGGCAAAGTCAAATCTGACCAAAGAGGAGAGAAGGACGGAGAAGACAAAGGGAGCTCAAAATTACACACCGTGGTTCAGATGCACAGAAAGAAAGGAAGGTCAGTGCGGTGGCTCACGCCTATAATCGCAGCACTTTGGGAGGCCGAGGTGAGAGGACTGCTTGAGCCCAGGAGTTCAAAATCAGTCTAGGCAGCATAACGAGACCTCATCTCTACAACAAAATTTAGAAAATGAGCCGGGTATGGTGGCATGCACCTGTAGTCCCAAGCTACTCAGGAGGCTAAGGCAGAAGGATTGCCTGAGCCCCGGAGGTCGAGGCTGCAGTGAGCCATGGTCGTGCCACTGCACACCAACCTGGGTGACAGAGTGACATCCCAACTCAAAAAGAGACAGAGAGAGAGAGAGAGAGAGAGAGAAAGAAATGTAGACCCTTATGCTTCTTACAAATGATCTAATGTCATGCTCAAACCCCCATCCTGTTGATAGTGGGCTGGGCGGAGAAGAGGGCTCTTAACTGGCAAGTTCCTCCTCAGTTCAATAGGACTCTGTCCCCTCCAGTTTATGGAGGGGTCAACTCAATTGCCTTGGGGCAAATGCCTAGTGCTTCAGGCTTTTTCTCCCTTCCCATTTCTCCTTCCAAATAAGGCCACCAGGGAAAAGGTAGGTGGAGGAAGCTAATGAGCCTCGCAGGAGAGTGGGATGGGGTCTCCTGTCTCTGTGTTGCCCACTGGTCCACACCGGCACCCGTTCAAGGCACCACTTCCTGCTTCTCCTGGCACCGCCACCGTCCACACTGGCTCCACTGGGGATCAAGCTGGTCTCACCACCTGGGCCTGAGCCAGCCTCCCCTGCTGTGGCCTGGGGAGCCCTGCATTGCCCCTTGTTACAAGGTGCCACTCTCTGCTGGTCTCTTATGTCAGGCTCATGCTGGAATCCTGGAATCATAGGTCATGGGGACCCATCAGTGCTCCATCAACCTCGTCTAGCTGGGTTCTTACTTCCCACGTCGTGTGTCCACCCCATGATGCCACCTCCTTTCCCACATGGGGCAAGTGGCCCTGTGGATGTTTGAGGACTCTGTCTAAGGTTTCTAGGTGGGCTCATCCCCACCAGAGCTGATGCCCAGGAGGGCAGGCCCGTGGGCTCTCCCGGGACCACACTTGTCCCTCACCCCTGTGCCTCCTGTCTTCCCCCCTCCTATCGTGACAGACCCTTCACTTCCTCTTCTTGTCTGGTGGGAATTTCCCTCTCTCCATCTCCTTCATCCTCTCCACACTCCCCCTGTGATCTGGAGTCAGCCTGGCTGGGCTCTTGATATGCAAAGAAGACTTGGGGACTTAGAAAGCCTCTCCCCCCAACAAAGCCTGGCTTTCAAGACCATTATCTGGCTAAAGACGGCAGGATCCTATTCTGTCAAAAGCTGAACATCAATTCTTTCCTTTTGTGCTCCTGATCCCCAATCCTATTCCTCTGTAAGACGCTGGATGCCTGTGGCTGAAAAGGAAGAGGGTCACATAAAAGCGATTCAGAAACCCATAGGCACATTAAAAAAAAAAATCTATCCTTTCTGTTCCACCAGGCTCTCTGGGTGTCAGAGTGAAGAGACCTCAGAGAGAACCTCCTGCCCTCTTTCCCAAGCCACTTTAAAGCCCAGAGAGGGCAAAGACTGGCTTCAGGTCACACAGCAAAGGAGTGGCTGAGCAGGAATCAGAAGACATGCTCCCCAATGCTCGGTGGAAGTCTCCTTCCACAATGTGTCTTCATTGGGGAAGGGGGTGCAGGGCCTTTAGTCTGCAGAGTACCCTGCATCCGAGCACTTTCTGGAACTCTGTGAAGCAGGGATCAGCTCTGTCTTGTTCCCTAGCACAGCCCCATCGTGGAACCCAGGATCTAGAATACAGTGATGGAGAAGTCTCAGCCTATGCCCCTTCATTTTCCATCCCAGCCCTGTGAATTCCTCCATCCAGGCACTTCTGAGCGCTCCCTGTTTGCACCTATGAGTGGGACTGGTTGCTACCCGCTGGGGAGTTCTTCCTTCCTGATAACCCCTTCCTCTACACCAGGCGCTGTGGGGCCTCTTCACCCCACCCCTGCCGTCCTCAGTCTACTATGGTCTCTCTGAGCCTCAGTTTCCCCACCACATCCATAACAGTTTGACCAGGCAATGACTGCTAGACATTTTAGCAACAGATAATGGAGCTGCTCTTTGTTGAGCAAGGAGATAGGATCCTGCCACGGTGCCCAGAAAACCGAGATGTAGGAACATTCGTCCTTTGAATCAGTGGTTTGGGTTTTGCTGCTTCCCTAAAGTACAGCTACATCGAATATGAAAATCATCGAGCTGGATATTTTCTGGATCGTTGCAACACCAGCTTGATTAGAATTTAAGACCCAGAGAGTCTAGACACTAGACACAAACAAGTCAGAATGATATCAACTGCAAGTAACAAAGTTAAAAAGAAAAAAACTGAACTGGGGCTTAAGTCAGAGGGGTGTTCTTGTTCTCACCTAACAAGTACAGAAGAAGGCAGACCCCAGCAGGGTGAGGTACACCCCAGTGTTGCTGGCCTCCTTCCCTCTCTCCACTCAGCCATCTTCTACCTGCAGCTTTGGGATTCATGGCTGCAGGGTCACAAAATGGCTGCTGTGGCTCCAGAATCTTGTCTGTGTCCTGGGCAGGAAGAAGGGGACTAACAAAGAGCTAAAAGCTCATGCCCATTGCGTGACCTCCCTTTAAAGATCCTACTGGAAGCCCCACCCAGGAATCTGCTTAGAGTTCATAGCCTAGAATGTGTCACATGACTTTCCAATATACTAGGAAAAAGGGAAAAATTATTTTGGTTTTTCAGTCTGGGCATATTTTCAGCTTGGTTTCTGTGAGTAAAGATAACAAGGGTGACAAGCAACTGTGTCAGCCCCAGGAGGATGAGGCCAGTCCCAGTCTGCTGATAATATGTTGTACAGTTTGGGTGTACCCCTTCCTCTCCTGGCCTCCGTTTCCCCATTTCAAAATAGGAGACTTGGGCTAGATGCTACAGGTCTTTTCCCAGCTCTCGTGGCTTAATGTAAATCTTGAAACCTCTGCTTAGTAGCTGTGTGGGGCAGGTTTCTTGACAGCCCTTTGTCTCAATTTTCCTCATCTGTAGAAAGGAATAATCTTGAGCCTGCCCATAGGATTCTGAGGACTGAATGAGTTGTTATGTGTAAAGTCCTCAGCAGAGCCCAGCAGGAAGGCAGACAATGTCCACCAGTAGTGATATATCCCATCAGTGATATATCCATCAGTGCTATATCCATCATGATAGATCCATCAGTGACGTATCCATCATGATAGATCCATCATGATAGATCCATCATGATATATCGATCAGTGATATATTCATCATGATGTATCCATCATCAATGTATTCATCAGCCATATATCTATCAGTGATATATCCATCAGTGATATACTCATCAGCGATATACCCATTATGATATATCCATCGTGATAAATCCATCAGCAATATATCCATCAGTAATACACTCATTGTGATGTATCCATTGTGATATATCCATCGGTAATATATCCATTGTGATGTATCCATCCGTGTTATATCCGTTGTGATGTATCCATCAGTGATGCATTCATCAGTGTTGTATCTGTTGCGATATAGCCATCGTGATTTAACCATTAGCAATATCTATCAGTGATGCTGCTGTTGTTGGTATGCTCTGAGAGTCCATATTTCCTGAGTTCTACCTCTGCTCAGCCCTGTGTGCTTTGTGACCTGAGGCAGGTGTCTTCCCCTCTCTGGACCTCAGCAGCTCTGAGAGTTGCTTTCAGAAACTAGGTCTAGCTATAACAAGACAGTCCTTTCCTGGGCTGTGAATGGAGAGAGGAGAAGAAGGGGTCAGCTGGTCTCCTGTGGCTGGGGCAGTGACCTGGGCGGTGTGAACTTCCTGTTTCCCAGAGGGAATCCAGGCTGCTGAGTGCAGCCCCTCCCCTCCCTTCCCACTCTCCTCTTCAATGGTGGAAACTGTTGCTGGGGCAACCTTCCCTGCGTCATCCCCCAGGGCCCTGTGTGGGTGAGAGAAGCCCCAACAACAATTGCCCTTTGTCTCCAGCTCTGGGCTCCCAGAGCGCTTTCCCATTTTCTCCCCATCTCAGCCCTGAGGGTGTCATGCCCATTTTCCAGATGAGCAAACTGTGGCCCAAGGAGTGAGGTCACAGGCTGCAAGGCTGGTGAGAGGTAAGGCTGGGATCCGAACCTGGGTCTTCTGAACACAGGGGCCAGCTTCCTCCAGGTCCCTCAACCCTCTCCTTCAGGGCCCCGAGACACTGACAAAGCTTAGAGTTCAACCCTCCATGGACCCTTGGCCACTGTCACCTCCCAGACTGGTTCTCTGAGGAAGGAGGCTTGGGGTTTCCTGCAGGATCCATTTGTCTGCCTTTAACATGTACATACAGATCTGCCCTGTGACGTTCATCCCTGGGGACACAGAGACCAACTGAACCCACACCTTAGAACCTTGGCACAGATAACCACAAGCATGGTGGCCAGTCCGACATGCCACTGGCTAGGAGCAAAGGCCTGGGAGCATGTCAGCCCCAGGTGCAAACTCTGAGCTTGGCACTTGCCAGCTGTGTGCCTTGGGCTGGCGACCTAACCTCTCTGAGCTTCAGTTTCCTCTTCTATGAAGTGGAGGCCGTACTGGCTACCTAGGGCTGCCATAAACAAAATTCTGCAAACTTGGTCACCCAAGACAACAGTTATTCATTCCCTCACAGTTCTGGAGGCCAGAAGACTAGAGTCAGGTGTTAGCAGGGCTAGAAGGTTCTGAGGGAGAATCTGGTCCATGTCTGTCTCCCAGCTTCTGGTGGTGTCTAGAGACCCTTGGTGCTCCTTTGTTCGTGGCCGCGGAACTACAACCTCTGGCCCCATCTCTGTCTTCCCTGTGTGTGTTTCCGACTTTCCCTCGCAGGCACTGGACTAGGGCCTGCTCTAATCCAGTACAACCTCATTTTAACTTGATGCTTTCTGCAAAGACCCCGTTTCCAAGTAAGGGCACACGCACAGGTAGCAGAAGCCAGGATGTGAACGTGTCTCTCGGGAACACATCCGATTCACAGCAGGGGCCATGGGATAATACTCACGTGGCTAAATTGTGGTGCAGATCATGTAAGAAATTCGTGCAAAATGCCCAGCCCTGAATCAAGCTCACAGAAGGCCCTCACACAGCAGATGCTGCTGTTCTCACTTTGATTCTCCCAGCCCAGTAACCAGCCCCAGCTTTGACTGCCAGGCTGATGTCCAGCTCCTCTGTGTCTGAAACCCTGACTTGTGCCCCTCAAACTCCCAAAGACTGCATTAACAATAACAGCCAACATCTATTGAGTACTTACTGTATGCCAGGCACTGCCTATGTTCTAAATAAATGCCATGTCGTTCTGTCCTCACAACAGTCTTGTGAGTTTGCAACTATTCTTACCTCGTTTTACAAAGGGTGAAAGAGAGGTTCAGAGAGGTTGAGTAACTTGCCTGGGGTCACCAGCTAGAAAGCAATTGAACTGAAACCTAGTGAGTTTGGCCTGGAGCTCTTAACTGATAGCCCCCACCTCCAGAACATCAGTCCCCAAGCCCAGGCCACCAACCTACCTGCCTGCCTGGTCCTCCTCTTGCCTGTTGCCACAACCCTCCCCAAGCATCTTTTGGTGGGAGGGACCCGCTTGACCCTTGTCCCTGTTCCTCCCTGCCTAGTCTGCCTGGTACTGGCTGCACATGTCACCTCGAGCCCGGGGTTCAGCCGTGCAGCTGGACTCCGAGGAGAGGCTGCTGCTGGAGGAGGGGACAGTCTGGGTGGAGAAACAGTGCTGGCAAAGGCATGGCATGTGGAAGGAGTGGGCAAGTGAGGCCACAGGAAGTGACACTGGGCAAAGAACAGGAGGTAAGGTCAGAGGTCAGGTTGGGGCCTGGCGTTGGGGGCTTGAAGGCCACACTAAAGTGTCTGGATGGGGCCCAGCAGGTGAGGGGCTAGCCGGAAGGCAGCGAGAGCAGGGCAGGGACAGGGTCAGGCTGGGACAAAGGAAGCCCTCCTCCAGCAGCAGGCTGGGCAGCCAGGTGGTCCCTAGTGAGAAGGCAGTCCCCGGAGAGGCCATCACACACTTGGCAGCAGATGAAGGGCGAATGGGCCGAGGCTTCCCGGATGTGGCTGGGCTGAGGCCCTGCTGCAGCCCCTCCATCCCCGCTGGGGCACAGACCCCCCACATGCTGCCTCGTCACCGGGACAGTCCCCAGCCTGGGTGGCCGTGTCTGTCCTCATTTGTTAGATGGATATCTGTATTCGTTACCAGGCGTGGAGGCCTCCTGGAAGTCCCCATCCCTGTCCTGAGCCAAGCCTTCTGGGACGGTGATAGTTAAAGTCACAGTTATTAAGCAGTTACAATGTGCCCGGTGCTGTTTTACGCATTTGACATGGACTCGTGTAATTATTCTGATGAGCAATGCTGTGAGGCAGGTGCTGTCATCATCCCCAGTTTACAGATAGGAAAACTGCTAAGGTCACATGTGCTAAGTAAAGGTTGGAGCTGGGCTTGGAGCACACACCCAGGTCCAGAGCAATCCCTGTGCACCCAGGAGGGGCGGAGAGAGCTGCAGCTGGGCGGGCTGAATAAGAACAAGGGCCATAGCTGTGACTCTGCCAGCCTCTCAATGGGGGCAGACAACCCAGAGGCCACGCACCAACCCCAGCGCTGGCTACCACGAGAGCTTCCCTGCCCAATCTCCCCAACTTAGACATAGCCCTTAGACAGGAGTCCCCAGTGACCAAGATTATGTTTCTGCTATGCTCCAGTGAAATGGGGGTTCAAAACAGAAATCCAGGTCGGTGATTTTTAAAAAGCTACCTTCCTTAGGCACTAATTTTGTGACTGTAAACCTGATATTCCATCATCAAACCCACAGTACAGGAGAGGAAACTGAGACTTGGAATAAGCAGTGAAGATATGCAAAGATAACCTCCAGAGTCTCAGGCCATGTGCTCAGTTTACTCCATTCATGTGAATAAACCTGATGTATAGTGGGACAGTCTGGGCCTGGATACTCTGACAGTTCCTGGGTTCAAATCCTGCCTCTGTCATTCGACTTTGAAAAATTGGCTCTCTGAACCTCAGTTTCCATGTCTGCGAGACAAAGTTAGGAATAGACTCCAAATTAATTCATGCCTGCACATTTATTGAGCATCTACTATGTTCCATGGCTGTGCTATGAGCTAGGAACTAGGGATATAGACAAGGAAAGACCTTTAGGGGTACATCAAGACCTGCCTAATAAATGACAAGTCATTCCCCATAGCACCTGTTTTACAGCCCTGCACCTGCAGGGTATGGTAAAATAAGTACCCATCAGGTGGTTCTCAGGTACCCTGATGGGAAGACTGTCCTGCTCAGGCCTGTTGCCTGAGAGGAGAGACAGCTGGCTGGGACCCAGCACCTCTGTGTTTTCCAGAACTAGGGTCCTGCAGGCCCAGCCTGCCATCCTGCTGTCAAGGGTGTGGCCACAGGAGTGGAAGTGGACGTTCCAGGGTGGGGCTGGCTTTCATCGAGGCTTAGGCACAGGAAAACAATCCTGTTTGTGGAGGGGGAGCCCCAGGAAGCCCCCCCCCCCATCAGGCTGCCTGGGACATGGGCTCCCAGCTCACCATCCGGAGGGTAGCCTCACCCAGACCCAGCCCTGGACAGGGCCACAGGGCCAGACCTGTGTGTGTGTGTGTGTATGTGTGTGTGTGTGTATCTATGTTTGTGTCTTATCTCTGTGTGAGTGTGTATGTGCGGATCTGTGTGTTGTGCATGGATCTGTGTGTTGTGTGTATGCCTCAGGATTACCAAGTCCCGGAAAGGAGGGGTGCCCCAAACCATCCTATACTCAGTCACACTGAGGAAGGCACACAAAATCCCCATATAAATACCCCACCCAGACACACACACACAGACAGACTGACATATACTCGAGCACTCAGACACATTCACAGTCACAGTCACATCATACCACATCTGCAGTCTTACATACATAGATGTATGTGTGTACATGGACACACACCTATAGCTGCAGCCATACACACACAAACATACCTTCACATACACAGAGACATGCACAGACACCCAAGAGCAGGCAGGACCAAAATCCACGAGGGTGGTAATAACTGAGAGAGGACAGACGGCCATAGCAGGAGCATAGGACCCAGAGGAGGGTGTGACCAGCTCTGCCAGAGTAGCGTGAGATCAGGGAGGGCTTCTCAGAGGCAGTGACAGAGTATGCTTTAGAAATGAGAGCCTGGCATTTCTCAGCCCATCCACTCTCATAGGAATGGGTTTGATACATTCTTTCCTAACAATCAAATAAGACACAAAAAAGCCAGGTGCAATGTCTCATACCTGTAATCCCAGCACTTTGGGAGTCCAAGGCGGGAGGATTGTTGGAGCCCAAGAGTTCAAGAACAGCCTAGGCAACATAGTAAGAAACTGTCTCTACCAAAAAAAAAATTTTTTTTAAAATTAGCTGGGCGTGGTGGCACATGCCTGTAATCCTAGCTATCTCAGGAGGCTGAGGCAGAAGGATTACCTGAGCCCAGGAGGTTAAGGCTGCAGTGAGCCATGATTGCATCACCACACTCCAGTCTGGAAAACAGAATGAAACTCCAACTCAAAAAATAAAATAAGACACCAAGAGTCCAGAAAGAGGGAGAGAGGTTGGGGATGCATAGTAGAGTGTGCTCACTGCTGGGAGAGAAGCCCCAAAAGGTCACACCTCAAACACCCATCAGCCTCTCTGCCCACCAGGGCCTCTCCCTCACCCCCGCCCATCTCCAGCCATTGTCTGCCATCCTGCTATGAGTTCCCTCTCATCCTCCATACCTATAGCCACCATTGATTGCTATTGACCACCGAGAAACCCTGCCCCTATTCTCCAGGTAACAGAAAAATGCTTTCTTCCTTAGGGGAAAGTCTTCTCCCTCATTCTAGGTGGGTGGCACAATCCCAGGACTCCTGGGATTTTACTTGTGGCTTCTGGCAGAGATAGGCTCTGGGTTTCCTGTCTCACGAACTAAAAGGATGTAACACCGACTGCCTGCAGCCACGTCTACCCTCTGTCCCTGGCACAGCACGGGAAAAGGCTGCCTGGAACAGAGAAGAAAGAGTGGATGGGATGACAGTTGGAGTCTCTGATCCAGGCGCATCTGAGCTGACACCAGGATGAGAGCCAACAGAGCCCCCTTCTCTCGTGTTCTGATCGATTTTCTGTCACCTGCAACTAGCAGAGATCTGACTAGACTGATCCCCTTCTTCATTCTCTCTCCCATGTGTCCTTGTCCCACCCCATCTCCCACCCAGTCCCTCCCCACCACAGGTGCTGCCCCACGTACCTCAATCCTCAAATCTAACCTCCAGAGCCCCTGCCTCCGCCCTCAGCCCTGCATGACCAACCCTCCCAGAAGGGGCTGTCCTGGGCTCTGACAGCAGCTGTAGGCCAGATTTCTTGAGAGACACCTCTGGGTTGTATTCAAGCAAGGAAGTTCTGAAAGGGAAGGGAAGGGACAGTGGCTGCAGACAGCCCATGAGGCCTGACTTCAGGCACAGATGAGGAACCTGGCCCACCCTCTGTTAGCTGGTTCGGGTCAGGTCTGGTATCTCTGTCCCACTCAAAAGCACCAAGCCCCTTGGGTCTCTCTGTCTCCAGTCTCTCCGCCCTCTAACCCATCCTGCACTCTGTGGCCAGACAGAGCTTCCAAAAATGAAAGCTGGCAACGTCACTGCCCCCCCCACACACACACGCCCCCCGCCGCCGTGGAACTCTGGTGACTCTCTGTGCCCTAAGAGATAATAGCCTTTAGTCTGGTTATTAGCTAGGATATGGGTTGAGCTTCTAAAGCAGAGACCCAAAATAGCCCTGGCTTAAAGAAGAGAGAAGTTTATTTATGTCTCACATGATAATTCACACATAAACCATTCGTGGCTAGTGCTCCTTGGCATGACAGACCCAGGTCCCTTCTGTCTTGTTGCTCGTCCCTGCTGGGCTGTTGTCCTTATTCACATGCTCAAGATGGGACCACACACACCTCCCACCAACGGCAAGGGGAAAGGGAGTGGAGCCAGCACACCACTACCCTTGAAGTGACAGCTGGAAATGGGCTACACTTCTGTTTGTTCCTTATTGGCTACATTGGTCACATGGCTCCACCTAGTTGCAAAGCAGGCTGGGAAATGGAGTCTTTCTACCAAGCAGCCATGTCTCACTGCTGTGGAAGGAAGAGAGAACAGATATGATTGCACGGCCAGCAGTCTCTGCCACAGCCTGGCATTCGGGGCCCTTCCCATCTTGGCATATGCTGTGCACCTTTGCCCACCTCCCTTTTTCTGCCTCCTGTTTATTTGTAAAGACTCCACTCAGGTGGTCCCAATTCCGGGAAGCCTTCCTTCACCACCACCACCCAGACTGGAGGAATGGTTTCAGTGTCCATGGGTCACACGGTGTCGTGTGTGATGTCCATCTCCTACCCTAGATTGGAAGCAACTCCAGGGCAGAGACTGCAACTGAGTCAATTCTGTATCCCTCTGCCCAACACCAATCCTGACATGAGGCGTGCATAAGGAACATAGAAAGAATGAATGCACAACTGAAGGTGTGAATGAACTATTTAAATTACAAATTTTTCATTGATACATGATTACTGATTGAATTATTCTGAGCCTGGAGAGGCACCTGTGCAAGGATGGTGGACTGATCAGGCAGGCAAGCCTCTCCTGGGGGGCTTTCACTGCAACATAGGCCATTCCCTCTGCCAGAAGTGCTTCCCTTTCTGTGACTGTCTAGTTCCCACTCAGCACTCGTGTCTCATCTTAAATGTCACTTCCTGAGAGAGGCCTCCCTGCCTCACTCCCCACTCCAGCAGGACTGTTGTCCTTTACACAGTCCTCAGGTCCCTGTTCTCCCCTCCCCGCCTCCCAGCACTCAAAGCAACTGTAACTAAATACCATGTGCTGGCTTGTCCATATAACACTGGAAGCTCCTTCATGACAGAGACAAGTCTGTCTCTCTCATCCTTGTGTCCTTGGAGCTTGGTCCTGTGCTGGACACACAACAGCTGTCCAGTAGAAGTTAAATGAGAGCCTGACTTCTCAGAATGTATCTAAAAGGGTTGATATTTTGGTCCCAAGGAGGGCCAGACTGATGTTTGCAGCATGCGTGGGTAAGTGGCAGCTGTAGCTCTGCATGACAGGGGGTACCAAGAATCTGTGTCCAGGGGAAGGCCTGACTGAGGGGCCTATGGGGATGAGGGACAAGCAGAAAACTACCCACAAGACTCTGATCACAGGGCCCTGGGCCCTAGAGAAATAACAGGGCTGGGACCCACACCATCATCTCGACTACTGGGAAGAGCGGGCTCACTGGAAGGCAGAAGACAATGTGACATGGAAAGCAAGTTTTGTTTTTTGTTTGTTTTTTTTAGTTGGAATCTCACTCTGTTGCCCAGGCTGGAGTGCAGTGGCATGCTCACAGCCACCATAGCCTCAAACTGCTGGGCTCAGGCGATCCTTTCACTTCAGCCTTCCAAATAGCCAGAACTACAGGTGCATGGCTACCACGGCAGGCTTATTTTTTTATTTATTGTAGAGACAAGGTCTCACCAAGTTGCCCAGGCTGGTCTCGAACCCGTGAGCTCAGGCAATCCTCTCACCTTGGCCTCCCAAAGTGCTGGGATTACAGACTTGAGCCACCACGCCTGGTCACACAGCAAGTTATTTAACACCTCTGTGCCTCAGTCTCCCCACGTGGACGGAGATAACAAGAGTGTCTTCCTCCTGAGATGGATTTGAAGATTAAAGGGTTAATCCATGCAAAGTGCCAGGGCTTGGTCCACTGTCAATGTTTGCAGAAAACAGGAAGGGGCAATGAAAATACATGTGCTCCTGGGGCAGACAGACCCTTGCTGAACCTCAGTTTTCTCATCTGTAAAGTGGGGGGCACCAATACTTAACCCCAGGGGCTTGGAAAGATGTGGTGAGACAAGGCTGTAAGGGGCTTGGCACCGGGCCTGGCACCAGGGATTCCTCCCCCCTTGCCCCAAGACAGAGGAGGGGATGGGTGCAGAGAATGCCGGCCTGCCTCTCCTGGTGAGGGGGGAGGCCCCGGTGACTAATCTCATTAATGGTAATCATCACCCTGACGCTCGTTAATGTAATAACCTGGCTCCCAGCCGCCTGCCTGGCTCCTGCGCTGGCTCCGCTGGCCTCTCATCTGTGCCTGGCGGGGGGGCTCTGCAAACACTCATTACACGCCAGTCCCGAGGGAGGCCTCAGGGAGAAGCAGCCATTCCCGGCACACAGCGCGACTCTGGGCTGCAGGCTCTGCTTTTAATCAGCCCCATCACACACACTCGAGCACACCCCCCATACAGGTGCTCACACATGCGCCGCACAGCGCTCTGCTAGTTCTCCGCTGACCACTGGTAATCTTCGTTCACAGTGACTGAGCCTTGCGTTAGGACGATGATTGTGGACAGTAGTGAACACTGCCCACTCACTGAGCACTTGTATTAGCCCACTTAATCAAAGTGGGTGTTTCTGTCGTGTCCGTTTTGCAGCTGAGGAGATTGAGGCCCCTGAAGGGTTTGGGACTTGTCCCGGATCACCAGCCCACGGAGCGACAGAGCTGGAATCTGAATGCAGGGAGTACTGTATACCCCCGCCTCCCAGGACATGTGCTTCCCAAGTCAACCCTCACAGAGATTCCAGGTCCTTATTCTCCCCATTGCGCCCAGGAGGAAGTAGGCCCAGGAAGGGGTGGCGTTTTCCCTGGAACACACAGTCAGGGCTGCCTGACTTCCAAGCTGGCCACACCACTCCCAGGGATAGGAGCAGGGAAGGGAATACTATTCCTCATTTTAAGATGAAGAAACTGAGGCCCAGAGAGATGAAACGACTTGCCCAAGATCACACAGGGATTGATGGAGGCAGCCAGAGCCAGCTCAAGGGCATGGAGTCCTCTTCCTCCTCCTGCACCTACCCTGCCCCACCGACAAGCCTCTGAAGCCTTAATTCAGACATAGACCAGCTGGTGCAGCGGACTCAGCATCAGAGATTCAGTCCCAGGGGCTCCCTCCAGGCCACCGACATTCTGCACTACCACCTTCCAGCTGTGTACAGTCTCTGGACAAGTCACATCACCTCTCTGGCCCTGGGTTTCCTCCAAATGGGGACAAGAACTGACACTTAGGGAGTGGTTACAATGTTCTAGGGCCATTTCATTTTCTCCTCACCACAACCCTAGAAGGAAGACATTAAAAGAGTCTATGATTCTTAAGATTCTGTGGTTCTCTAGAATTCTATGGTTCCCACAGTGTCTGCTTTGAAAGATTCCTTGATCCTAAAAAGATTCCATTGTTCTGGGAGTCTCAGGGCCCGGAAGGTTCCATCTGTCTATAATAGATCATAGGGTTAAAAGGTCTCATGAAATGGTGAGTTGTTGAGCCTCAAGGGCAAGAGGCAATTTGTCCCCAGCCTTGAAGGCCACCAGTGTCCACCTCTGCCCTGCCCCCTCGCTCGGCTATGACATCAGGGCCAGCGAGGAAGAACAACCTGTCTCTATGACACAGCCTTGAGTCCAAGGCCAGCGAGCAAGGCTTGGTGGGTGACTTGGCAGACAAAGGGCTCTGTGGCCCCGCCTCTGCTGCCCTGGCTGGGCCTCACACACAATGGAAGGACCTTTTGAGGTTGCACCCAGTCCACCCCCTCCCTCTGTCAGAGACACCCAGAAATGCAGCTGTTTGGTCCCAGAGCAGGCCCCTCCCTGCTCTGAAGGGCCACAGAGAGGAGGTGGGGAGGACAGGGAACAGAAAGACAGGAGTCTTGCCAGTCTCTCAGCTGCCAATCACTCCGACCACTTCACCTTTGCTCTTGCTGCCCCCAGCCTGGCATACCCCGCTCCCTCTATGAATCCTTCGGGGGCCAGCTCAAGTCCCACCCCCTACAGGAAGGTCTGCCTGTTTGCTCTACCCCTCCCACAGTTCCTCTTTCTCCAAAGTCCTGTTATTTGGCACTGGGGCATCACATGGGGCTAAGAGATTCCAGTGTCTCCTTTCCTCTCCTGTCCTTCCTCTCTGCTACCACCAGAGTGATCTTTCTGAAACACGAATGTGGCCTTGTCACTCTCTTTCTATGGATCTAGAGTCTGAAGCGTGATATTCCAAACTGTCCCCAAAGCAGGTCCCATCCTTTCCGTCTGGCTTCGGTTCCTGCCCCAGATCTGTGCACGAAGGCTAGGCCTGATGACGCAGGGATCTGCCTTCCTGACACATCGGATGCTGCACCGTCCTTCTGAGAACTTGTTCTCAAGACACAGTCTCTGTGGGTCTCCCTCTCCTGCCTCACTCTACACACACATGAACACACGCACACACACACTCACACCTTAAGCCGCCACCAGGGAGCCCACTAGGGTTGCAGCCCTAGAGTATACATTAGTACCATGGACAGTGCCAGGGCAGGCTCTGAATGCCACCTTCCCAGGGCATGTGTGCATTTCATACAGCAAGCATTTGCTGAGCACCAGCTGCATCCCCACCTCCACTAGGTGTTGTGGAAAATACCCAGGGAAAGACGTGGATTGTCATTGCCCCAAAGGACCTCACAGTCTAGGTGGGAAGCTGGCAGCCCTGCCACCCCCCACCCCAGCCACCTCCCTGCAGACTGCCACAGCCAGCCAGTGTTCCAAATCACAAATCTGACATTTCACTCCCTAAAAAGTTCCATGGGGCTGGGCTCGGTGGCTCAGCCTGTAAGCCCGCGCTTTGGGAGGCTGAGGTAAGTGGATTGCCTGAGCCTGCAGGTTCGAGACCCACTCAGGCAACTTGGCGAGACCTCATCTCTACAATAAATCAAAAATTAGCCGGGTGTGGTAGCGCGCACCTGTAGTTCCAGCTACTTGGAAGGCTGAGGCGGAAGGATCGCCGGAGCCCAGCAGGTCGAGGCTGTGGTGGCTGGGAGCAGCCACTGCACTCCAGTCTGGATGACAGAGTGAGATTCCAACTCAAAAAAAAAAAAAGTTCCATGGAACACACAAACATACACACACATA
>CAUYQG010120033.1:0-45892 GCA_963574415.1 Tarsius wallacei | reverse complement strand
GCTACCACGCCCGGCTGATTTTTGATTTATTGTAGAGATGAGGTCTCACCAAGTTGCCCAGGCGGGTCTCGAACCCGCGGGCTCAGGCAATCCACTCACCTCAGCCTCCCAAGGCGCGGGATTACAGACTGAGCCACCGAGCCCGGCAATTTTTCTATTTTTTGTAGAGACGAGGTCTCACTTTTTCACTGAGCTGGTCTCAAGCTCCTGGCCTCAAGTGATCCTCCTGCCTTGGTCTCCCTAAGTGCTGACCACCACACCCAGCCTATTTTATTCTTCTTAT
Organism: Tarsius wallacei; assembly: GCA_963574415.1. Lineage (NCBI taxonomy): Eukaryota > Metazoa > Chordata > Mammalia > Primates > Tarsiidae > Tarsius > Tarsius wallacei. Next base: position 45,609 of record CAUYQG010120033.1, on the reverse strand, counting down.
GGCTGAATAGTATTCCATGCTATATGTAGACCACGTTTTCATTATCCAGCTATCAGTTGATGGGCGTGCGTTTTTGATTTCAAATAACCACTTCTGATACTGAGTTTCCTTATGTGCATGAGTCTATATCTAGGCTGTCTTGAGTTTATTTGACCATTTGTCTTTGGCTAATATATTACTTTAATTATAAGATGTAATAAGTCTTGATTGCTCGTTGGGTAAATACCTTGTCATTTTTCAAAATGGGCTTTGCTATTTTTGCTGCTTTTTTTTCCCATGTAGATTTTAGAACCAGCTTAAGTTTCATGAAAAAGCTTGTTGAAGTTTTGATAGGAATTACACTTGAATTTATATATTATCTTGGGGGAAGAAGTGACCTTTTTAAAAATATTGAGCTATTATATTTGTAAACATGATAGATTTTTTTTTTTTTTGAGTTGGGGGTCTCACTCCCAGGCTGAAGTGCAGTGGCACACTCCCGGCCACTGCAGCCTAGACCTGCTGGGCGCCAGCGATCCTTCTACCTCTGCCTTTCAAGTAGCTGGAACTACAGGCACACGCTACCACGCCAGCTAATTTTCTGATTTATTGTAGAGACAAGGTCTCACCATGTTGCCCAGGCTGGTCTCGAACCCGCGGACTCAGGCAGTCCTGTTGCCTCAGCCTCCCAAAGTGCTGGGATTATAGGCTTGAGCCACCGCACCCGGCTGATAGATTTCTATCTTTTCTATTCCTCAGTAAAGTCTTAAAATTTTTTCGTAAAAGTCTTACACATCTCTTGTTAGATGTATTCCTAAGAGACTTTAAGTTTTTTTGTACCATTAATTTTAAACGGCAGTTAAAGTTTTGTTTTGTAAGTATTTATAAAATATGTAGGAATGCTGTTGATTTTGCTATGTCAGTCTTGAATCTAGCAACCCATTAGACTTTTATTTTTTTCTAATGTTTTATCATTTCTCTTTGACTTTTTTTTTAGATGAGGAAATATAGTTTATTTTAAAAGTAAATTAGAGAGAGAGAGAAAAGATTCACCTCCCCAAGGTGGGGAGGAGGCCAAAGCTAGGAAGCATGGTGGCAGCCATAGCTCAAAGAGCACATGGCCACACCGTGTGAGACTAGCAAGGCAATGGCATTCCCCCCCTCCGCCGCCCAGTTGGAGTCTCACTTTGTCACCCAGACTAGAGTGCAGTGACCGCTCCCGGCCACCGCAGCCTCGACCTGCTGGGCTCCGCGATCCTTCTGCCTCAGCCTTCCAAGTAGCTGGAACTATAGGCGCCGCTACCACGCCTGGCTAATTTTTAATTTATTGTAGAGATGAGGTCTCGCCAAGTTGCCCAGGCGGGTCTCGAACCCGCGGGCTCAGGCAATCCACTCACCTCAGCCTCCCAAGGCGTGGGATTACAGGCTGAGCCACTGAGCTCAGCTAGGAAATTGTTTAGCTTGTATCTCTGCGTAGATGTTGTTCTTCACCTGGTCTTCACTCTATGGTCTTTTTTTTTTTTAATCATTCAGTAAAGACTCAAAGTGACCCAAATGCTGACACTTGAAGCTCTTTTTTGGGTAGCTTCCTCTTCCCTGGTATTCTAACCCATTAATTCCATCTACCTCAGTTACTTGACCTCTGGCTTCTGTCTTCTCGTCTCAGTAAAATTGTTTATCTTTGAACAAATTCCTTCTCTGACACTATTATCCAAAACAGCCTTCAAGCAGAAAGTTCATGTGAGCATAGGACTCATCTAGTTTGCTTCCATTTTCTCAGCAATCACAATGCTATACTATTTGTTGTCTAGCAACAAATAGCAATTATTTCATATTGTCTAGTTTTGCCATCTTATATTGTGGGAGCGTAAGTCTTCATTCAGTTAATTATCAAAGCCACAAGTTCTGAAGGATATAAATACAGAGTAAAAAATTGTCAAGCACAATAAGCAAGATTTGGAAAAAATATATAGGATATATATATATATATAGACACATATACATATATATATGTGTGTATGTGTATATTTATGTGGCTGTCAGTTTCACAAATACCATATAAAAATAAACAATTACAGAAATTTAAGAAACTATCAAACATAAAAAAAGAAATTATTGCAGTCATAAAATACATGCCTACTAAAATAAAGTCATTCAAAAAAACTTATTTAAGTTAACTGAAAAACAAAAATGAAAAACATATGAGTTAATGTTAAGACAAAAATAAAAGAGAATTAATAAGCTAGATAGATTTGACTAAATTGCATCATTGGTAATGATATCTGAATAAATTGCAACCAAACAGCTTGAGAATAACAAATATTTTGGAAGTGTGGCATAATATCTTTCTAAACTGAGTTCCAGAAATAGATACCAAGAGAGGCAGAAAAAAAATAGAAATAATGATGACACCACATAAAATGTAAAATATATGAATATAAAACTGATACATTTTCTGTTGGGTTGGTCGATTTACCCTATTTCTATAGTATAAATGGCATACACACACACATATACATATGCATTTCCTGTTGGTGATTTGTCTTCTGCCCTTAATAATAGTATTTTTTAGTGTGTGTTTTTTTAATTTTGTGTAATTTAATCTATCCCTTCATTTATGGCCTGTTGAAGTTAATGATACAATTAGCAAGGACTGTTTAATTCTAAAGCTATAAAAAATTAACTCTAGTTTCTTTCTAACTGTTCTTTAATTTCTTTTTTACATCTAAAACTTAAGTTAGTTAAAAAATCCTTGTATATAATGGCACTTTCATGATTATTCTATTTTTTCTAATAGTCAGTTGTTAGCTCAAATAATATTTATTATAAAGCTTACCTTTTCTCCTTAAATTGCATATGGCATTTTTGTCATGTAGTAAATGCTCATTTTATTTGGATCTGTTTACAGACTTTTAAGAAATTTAGTTACATTAGTTTGACTAATGTAGTCATAAGAGTATTGTACTCTTTTACTTATGGAGGTTATAAACAACGTTTACCATTGTTGGGGGAATTATTAGTCAACCAACACAATATTATTCACAGAGCTTTACTTATTAGTTTTTTTTTTCTTCTTTAAGTATAAGTTTTTGAATCTGATTAGCTCTAAAAAGATGAGGCTTCAGTTACTATTTGACACTAAGATAATTTTATAAATCAAACACATGTAATTCATAAAATGTACAAATATATTAACTAAAAAAACTACAAAAGGAATTGGACATATTTATCTGATTTAGTGGTTTTATTTTAAAATATACCTTTTTAATGTTGATAAATTACACAAAACAAAAATAAAAACCACAAGCATAATAGTATAGATGGTATGTCAACAAACATTTGTACTTGACCTAAGGGATATCCATGCAATATTGATTCCAAAAACCGTAATAATGAATTTTTTTCAAAATAATTTGTAATATTTAGATAAATGAACTACTTATTAGGTATTTTAAATGTGAAATAATTTCTACAATATCAATATCTTATAGAATACATTATTTAAACACAATAAAAGTAAACAGCCTTCTGAGAGAAGTTATATGCCAGAAAAATATATATACTACCTATATAAATAATAATCTAAAAAATCAAATATATCTAGCAAGATCCTAAAATTGGTAAGTTAAAAAAAAACTACATAATATTTAACAGGGGAAAACACATGAACAAGCATTTCAAAGAAGCAGAAGCACATAATGGCTTCTAAAACATAAGAAACTATTCAACTTCATTACTAATTGTTAAAAATAAAAACCACAATGAGATATAATTTTACTCTCACAAAATTAAAAAAAAAGAAATAAAAAGTCTGACATTATCAAGTATGAAGTCAATATAAAAAAATGAAAATTCTTATAAACCTCTGGTACAACAACCACTTTGGAAAATAGTGTGGTAGGAACTGCTGAATTTAAACTTAACTTATGATTGAGCATCTTACACATGTGTGACAGAGAATGTGTACAAGAATGCTATCACCTTTGCTTATAATAGCAGAAAAAAATGTGTTAACAAAACTTCTTAACAGAAATAATAAATATAACTACAGCAGAACATTCATTTTACCATCATAGAAATAAATGAATTACTGCTATAAGCATTAGTATTTAAGTATCTCCAAAGAAAAATGTAAAGTGAACTAAGCACACATATCACAGAATACAATTTAATTATGTGTATATATTTAAAACAATGCAAAACCAAATAATGCATTAAATGTGTGCACAATGTGTGTGTATGTGTGTTGTAAGACTAAGAACAAAACAAGGGAATGAATAACCCAAAATTTAGAACAGTGGCTATTTTTGAGAAGAAGGTGGGCACTGTGACCAATTACCACACACTGGGAGATTAAACTCTATTTGTAGTGCTCTATTTTGTAAACTGAAGCATGAGTACCTGGAGTTTTGTTTTGTTTCACCTTATTATGTAGCATATACATACACATAAACTATACTATTTTGCACATAGGTTATTCAAATAAGAAAGTTGATAACAAAAATAAAAACTCCCTTAAGTTTTTTACAGCATATCAATTAATTTTGACATCCTTATTTTATGTAAAACTCTAACTATAAATATAGCAATTTTGTATCTTGAAAATGTTAAAAAGCCACTTGAAAATATGTTCTTGTTCCTTTGTTGAAAGTAAAATGCCTGCCAGATCAAATAAATTTGAATATTTTTAGCTATATTGGTAATAAACATTTCCCTTTCGTACCAATATGTAAAGTTCTAAATTTGCTTTCATGAACATGCCATTTGAGCTAATTACTTTATAGTAAATGCAGCTCTTAAATAATTTCTAAACCTTGGGAAATGCTTTCAATAATTGACTTAGTTTTCATAAGCAAAACTTGTGTTATTAAATCTAAATTAAATGCACATTTGAGACACTAAACTAAGTGTTAACATATCAAGCATTTTAATAGTGTAATGAAAATAACTTGTAACATTAATGCCAAAAAAATTCAAACATTGCTTTCACAGTTTTTTACATTTTCTTTCATTCAATAATTTTGTTTAATATTTCCATGTGTATTGTGTCATCTGTAATGAACATGTTACCTTATTTATTGATATAGCCTTATTTGACAATATTATATTTCCTAAGATACAAATTTCCAATCTATGTGACTTACAAACAATGAGATAGAAAGGCATTAGTAATGATATAAGTAAAAATCAGTGATAAATCCAAAATTATGCAGACAAGTTGATATATCTAAATGTTAAATTATTTATAATTAAAATTCTTCAGTAATTTTTTCACTAAGTTTTATATATATATAAATTAGAGATAAGGTCTTGCTATGTTGTGCAGGTTGGTCTCAAACTCCTGGTTTCAAGCAGTCCTCTTGCCTCAGCCTCCCAAAGTGCTGAGATTACAGGTGTGAGCTGTTGCACCCGGCCTTGCATAAAGCTTTTATCTTCTTATTTTTAACACATACTATCCAACCGGGAAAGCGAATGCCCAGCTATAGTCTCTCTAAAAAAAGAATTTTCTAATGTTTACCTCTTATTCAGTGCACACATATGCAAATATAAAACACTTGTTTATCTTTTGTCTTGCTCCAAAAATAATTTAAGAGTGAGACAGATTCATGGATACGTGACCATAATCTCTAAACAAGAATATTTTCTCCTTGACCAATCTTGCTTCCTGCTAAAGATGAAAACCTCTAGACTGTCTCATTCTCAAACAGATTAAACTCTGCAATGTAATATCAAGAAAAAGTCCTATTTTATGAAAGAAATGGAGGAGTGTTTACATTATATTTCACACATCTACATTTATAAACATGTAAATATTGTAAATGTAAATATTGTTTTTATTCCTCTCAAGTTATTCTCCCCTGTCTGCCTCACTTCTCTTTTTTCATCTCCATAATTCTCTAAGAAACTTTCTACTCTCTCAGCAATTAACCTAAAATTTACAAGTAAATAGTTAAATAAAGAAAACCACATAATAGTCATCAATTATACTTTTTGTTTTCCCACTCTGCTAGTCCAAAAGAAATTTCTAGAGCACTCAGAAATTACAAGAGTTATGAAATATATATTTAAAGCTTATAAAATAATTTTCTCTAAATGATAAGATTTGTGAATATATATGTATTTATACAGAGGCATGTATATTATATACCTATATGCACCTGTAAATATAAACATGCTACGTAGACTAACAGAGAAGTCCTAGAGAATTCTGTCAATGAAGACAGACAATATAATTTTGGTATTATTTAAGGATTCCAACTCATGAAATCAAGAGATCTAGATTCAAATTCCAAGTCAACCACTAGTTAATACATCTTTGTTATCTATAACGTCCCACTTTACACATGGGAAATATTAACCTTATAGCTATATTAAGAAAATTAGGTTTGGTGAAATATGGATGTTTGAAATAAATATGAAGTAGAAGAAAGACAACAGTGAGCCTCTATCTGTGGTCCTTTTTAACAGTGTGATAAAGGGAAATGTCAATGGTGTTTGACCCACATATATGGCTAACTACACTGGAATAGAAACACGTCTTTTCTAGTTATGGGATTGAGCAGACTTAAATAAGTGGTTTCTTATTTTAATGTTACAACTCTATGACATTTTTTATACTCCCCCAACTCACTTAATTCTTTCCCTTTTCTCTCTACTCTGAGCCATAATTACTCCATTTCTCCTTTATCTTTCTTCTCATCAAAATGTCTCTCTCTGTAAGGCTACATTTTTTTTTAACTTGAAAAAGGAGCCACAGTTCAGAATTATACAATAGATGAGTGTCTTACTTCTTTTAATGAAGAGAGGACAATTCTGCCTAAGTGGTTACATTCCAGAGCAATGTAAATGTAATAGTAATGTACGGATGAGGTGTGGCACATATATTAATGTGCTATATTATCACTGTGATGGTGATATACAGGATTATTTCTACTTACATATTCAATATATTACTTTGGAATCTATCAACGATTTTTTCTATTCTCTGATGTCTGTGCATTCAATTCAAATTAAAATAGTTGTTTCATAGATTCCTGTTCTAGAAAAAAGCAGTTATTCCATAAAAATTTGTACATAATTGAGAGATTATTTTACAAGTATATGTACATCATTTTTACATAGGTAGTATAAGGAAAAAGAGAAAAAATATTCCAATTCATTTTGGAGCCAATAGAAGTTCTCAGGACTATTGGGGTTTCCATCAGGGGTGGGAAATGACAAGTGAAATGAGCAGACAAGTCTTTGCTCTGCTATTTGTCTCTCTTCATCCAGAAGCGTATCTTTCTATCTAAATGGAGTTCTTATTTTGTTTGAAGTAATTTTGTATGAGGTAAGTTTTCCAACACTTTACACGTTTGAAAACATTGAGTTAATGGTTAGAAAAACAGCCTAACAAACCTCAAAATTAAAGCCTCAATCTTCCTTGGTGGATCAGCTTCTGCCTAGTTTGGTCAAGGGCAGCAGGCGTTTATGGAATGCAGGTTCAGCGATAGGACTTTGTTCCTGGTCATTTAATCTGGTATAGCTTTTGTTCCTAAGATCCTGTTTTTGCTTTCATTGCTTATTTTTCTTTTATTTTTATTTAGCACTCTCCTGTCAGACAGGGTTGGGTTCCTACAATCATAATCTCATGATGTGACTGTTTCCTGGCCATAATTGAATGCCCCATGAGTAAACAAACACCTAATTCAAATAGGGTCAAGGAGAGTCTCTCTCTCGGAGTGGAGTTAAATCTGTAAGTCAGATTACATGACACAGGTTGCAGAAAGTATAGGACTGCACTTGCAAGAAAAGAGTGTCTCGTGTAGTGCATCCCTATCAGGACTGAAGCTTACAGTTGTTTGAGCAGCTCTTGGATGCAGCATTCACATTTATAATCCATTTAGATTGTTAGAGTTACTATGATTTTATGCCAGCAGATGGCAGTAAAATATTTTATATTTTACAAGGCAACATAGTCTAATGAGCACAAGTTGCACAGGGTGAATCCTACTGCCAAACAGTGCGGACCTATTAGAAAAAAGTTGATAATTGATCACTAAATAAATGGATACACTGCATATCAATTAAAAACAACTGTGAAAAATTGTCATAGATGAAATAAAGTGAATAATTCTGAATTTAACATTAAGCTAAGAATGTGGTGGCCTAAATTTTTTGAAATCTTGTTTCAGTCCATTTTCCCTTGCCTGTGAAAGTCTAAAATCATTCTATATCTATACCTTGGCAAAATATTCTGGGAAGTGAGAAACTGGCACATGTTGGCATGGATACCTAACATCCACACCGTTTCCCTCTGACAAGTTATTAACAGAAATGCTTCACTGAAACTGATGGGCTTTGCTTTACTGAGGAAGTATTTTCTGCCAAAATATTTCTTTTCTGTAACAGGGCCAACCAAAATGGTCGATTTTGGTTCTTACTTTAATCTCCTTTACTCCTTTATTCAGTTAGATGTAAATTTCACAGGTTTTACTCATAAAAATTATTAAATTACTAAGTGCTTATTTTCTCCTTCCCCATTTCCTCTGTTCCTAACCTAATTCAGCTGTCATTGTCTTACATATCTCAAAGGATTCTAAACTGACTTCTCTTTCTAGCTCTTCTACTTTCCATTCAGTTAGTCAAATGCTAATATATACATATATATATGTATATATATATATATTAGCGTATGTATATGTATATCCCTGTGACTGTTGGTGATTTGTCTCACTTGTTAATTTGGTGTGTAGGGGATGGTTCTGGAATAATTTTGACACCTAGTTTTTCATAAATGCTTATAGATTTTTTTTCCTTTCTATATGCTTTTGTGTGCGTGTACATGTGAATTCAGAAAGGGCGATTCTGCCACTGTCACCATCTTCTCAGATCTCTTTCAATCAAAGTGCATTTAAAGTTATGCATGTGCTATATGTTAGCATATAGCATATATAGTGTAACCTTTTTATATCTATTGACTTTTTATACCTATCTATTGATATTTCCATATCAATAGCTACACTTCATTCTCAACATATGCAACCAGAATATCTGGAAATATGTATATAAAATAGTAAAGTTAATTATGATTAATAGTAGCACATGCTCAAAGGAATTGTAGGTGATTTTTAAGAACTTCCTGAACTGAGTTTTTTTTTAAATTAGTAGATATAGATATAGAAATATAAAAAATTAATGCAAATTCGAATCAAAATTTAGATAGAACTATACAGAAAAGCTTTGGGAATTGGTTATCACACCTACGGCTAAGAAAATAAAATACTTTCCCTTGCCTAGTCAGTCACACATCAAGAAAAAAGAAAAAGAATGAGGAACTCAAATAAAATGAAAAGTTTTGCAATAAAAACATGATACTACTACAAAGTAATTAAAAACATAATATGATTTTATTCAATGAATATAGCTTAATAATTTATTTGAACTTGATACTTGCACTTTCTCTTTTGAATAATATGCATTTAATGACGAACGTTATGTTTTATTTTTCCACAGGTCAAACAGTGCTTGGTATTGCTATCAATAATGTTGAAATTATCTTTATATTATAAATATGCTTTATTAATTTGTAATTATTGCAATCAATTTATGAACAAGTTATTGAAGATTTTCTCATATATTAGATGAGAATAAATGTTATATATTTGAATTCTACAGTGATTGTATATCTGAAAACACGTAAGAGGTACAAGTAAAATCAAACTGGTGTGAAGTATAGATGGGCCAGTTCCTTGGCTAACATAGTGGGAACTACACAGGCTAAAGTTAATAGTTACAGAAATATATGTGAAATATCTTAAGGAGAAAAAGTAGCAAATAGGGAAAGTAAACATTTGCATGAGCAAAAGAAAGGAATTAGTTACAAATACTCTTAATTCTTTAATCTGTATGCAATAAATCTTGTCTATTAGATATATACAGTAGAGTTAAAACATAGTGTTTAGAATTTGATGAAAATCCAAAGAACTAGAACCAAAAAATGATATAAAATGTTAGAGAATAAGACTAAGAGTAAAGTACTTTTTTTACTTTATTTAATTATGTATTGTTAAGATTTTTTATATATGCATGAGCTATTTTCATAGTAATAAAGTAAATTTTTTTTATGATTATCAGTTTTTAGCTCTATATTAAGATGTTTTATTATGAAGTATTTATTTTAAAATATCTTTCAACTTCTATTCTGATATGATTCAAAGCGTTTTTTTTTTAGTTAATTTTTGTCAAACACAAATGCAAGATACTGTAAATTTAGATGAGTTGAGTGAGTATTTACATATGTTATATTGTCCAAAAAATTGCTTTATAAATTACAACATAGAGAAAGTTGAGTGGTATCAACACCTAAAAAGAGGACATAAAAGCTGAAAAAATTTGTAGATAACACTGATAAAAAGTGAAAGAACCCTTTTTAATAAAATGAAATTTTATTCTTCAAATTGATGAAAATGTTTAATAACAATTGAGTCAACTAAAGAAAATTTTATGTATCTATGTATTTAGGAATGTATTTATTATTCAGCAAAATATTAATAATTGTACAAATCCAATATATTCTTACATGCTTGTAACAATCACCTCTTGCAAAGCATTGCTCATGTTCTCAATTTTATTATCAATTAGTACTTACTTTTTAAGTTATGCAAGCTCAAATTTAAATTGAATAAAATAAATATTCATAAGGTCATAATGGTATAAATAAAAGACTTAATAAGCAAATGCATGGGGGAGAATAGATAGGTCTTTTATGCAGAAGAATACCAAATTATTTATATAGATATTCCATCATCAAGGAGGTGGAACTTATCGTCCTTGTACACATTAAGTGTGTGATCTATAGAATGACTTTCTTCCAAAAAGTACAGGATGGAGTAATGGGGAAGGAGAGCAACTACAGAGTCAAGAAACCTGACAAAAACTCTCAGCAAGGTGACAAGGATAACATCACCAGTGATAAGTCCTGCTGATATTTCCCTTGATTTGATGTAATGAGAGTAGTACTTTACCTCTCTGATCTTCCTCACAAGAATATATAACTCCAGTCTAACCATGAGAAAAACATCAGATAAATCCTAACCGAGGGACAGTCCATAAACCACCTCACCAGTAATTCTTAAAACTGTCAAGGTCATCAAAACAAGAGAGATCTGTGAAACTTATATAGCCAAGAGAAGCTTATAGGAGACATGATGACTAAATAGTGTCTTGGAACAGAGAAAGGTCATTAAGTAAAATCGAAGAAAATCAGAAAAAAAAAGTGGACTTTAGCTATTTAAAACGTATCAATATTTGTTCATTAACAGAAACAAATGTACCACACTAGTGAAATAGGGGAAATTAAGTGAGAGGTATGAGGGGACTTGAACTTTCTTGACAATTTTTATGTAAATCTGAATCTGGCCCTATATTAAAAGTTTATTTTTTTTAAAAAAAGCCCCTAGAAATCAAGTTGAGAGTGACATAACTTTATATTGCCACTGTATTTTTTAAAAAGTTTTTCTTTCAAAAGAAATGACCTTCTCTCTACTCAGAAGACTGCACTGCAATTTTAAATAGTTAAACCGGTTCACTAGTCACATCTCTGAAAATCACTAAGCTTCCCACCAATAAGCAAAGTATGGGCATATGTACAGGCACTAACCAGTTGGGCCATTTCATGGTGATCCAATCAGTCCATTCATTTTGAAATAGATGACTGTTCATGACACAACTGGTTGAGCAACAATGATCAGTGTTGATGGTGAAAGTGTCAGCAATGATTGAATTGGCTGTGTTAAAGTTTAGTTTAGCTGCCCATGTGGAGCGTTTATTTCAAGTAGTGAATCTACAAAGGCTTTCTTATTGGCAATTAGATTTGGAGTAGTGCAACTAACATTGTCATTCCTGTTAGCTACTTTAAACTATCCATTTCTATACAACCTTAAGGATGTTGTTCGTTAAACGCTTCATGTTCTCCTGGAAAAAAATAGTTTTCTGTTTAGATTGAATCGTCATTTTGATTAGAGCACTGGTGTTTACCTGTTTAAAGCAATTATAGAAAACACACATTCTGTTGCAGATACTGTAGTCTTACCAATCAAGGAACTACTGTGACCTTCAAGAAAGAAAAAAAATTGAAAAAGGCCAGGCGCGGTGGCTTCCGCATGTAATCCCAGAATTTTGGGAGGCTAAAGCAGGAGGATTGCATGAACCCAGGGGTTCAATGCCAGCCTAGGCTACATAGGGAGACCTCACTGCTATAACAAATTTTTAAAAATATTAGCCAGGTGTAGTGTCAAGTGCCTATAGTCCCAGTTACTCAGGAAACTGAGGAGGATCGTCTGAGCCCAGGAAGTCATGGTTGCAGTGAGGCATGATCATGCTACTGCACTCCAGCCTGGGTGACAAAGTAAGATCCTTGCTCAAAAAATAATCATAATAATAAAATAAAATAAAATATAAAAGAGAAAAACATATTTTGTATATAAAAATTCAAGGATTATATATATATATATATATATATTTTTTTTTTTTTTAGAAAACAGGATTTATTGAGAGGACAGAAAAGTTTCCACAGTGGGAGGGGACCCAAGGAGGATGCCCAAATTCAAGGAATGTTAAGATACTGGTAATTTGTAAGAATACTAAAAACTCTATGTAATTTTTTTGTGATTATGTATCACTAAAATTTAGCAAATATCTGCTCCTTATCCAAAGTGAACTTTATACAAGCTTCCATGTCTCACATAAACACATCTCAACTAGTTCACATGCAAGTTGAAAACGTAGTAAAAGTACTTTTTCCCTTTTGTCTTGAGTTAGATTGAGTCCACTGTTATAAATTCAGAACCTGGAAGAATTAAGCAATGGGACAAGAATTAAAAGCATTTTTATTCCCCCAAAATTTAACATGGCAAAATCCTAAATTTTACTAGAGTAGTAAAGCACTGACTTACTCTAGGAAAAGAGCACACACAAAAATAGAATTAGTTGTTTACATTTTCAAATAATAGCATGCGATAATATTAAATATATTTTATTTGCCATTTTTATTTAGTTTTTATTACCTTGAAATGCAGCTGTAAGCCCTATGATAATTCGTCACACCTTCAAGTAATTTCTTCAGTTTCTACTAGATGGAGCCAAAGTATAAAAAATATGTCCCCACTACACTACAAGTAAGAATTGTTAAGCTAAAATAGCTTTATTAGCATAACAAACTAATGAAAAATTATAAAAACCTGAAAGTTTATTTTTAAGGCTATTCACTAAACTCACTTAGATTTGAATTACTGTTCATGCACATATTTTTTTTGCGAAAACTTTTGTTACTTAAACCTTATATAACATACTCTAATGGAACTATTTTAAAATCTTTCATTGACTAAATTATTGATGTTTTTCCACATATAATATAGCTTAAAGTCATTAATACTATATAACTATTATTTGAAAAATATACAACAAAATAGTTTATTCTTAATACTTTTAAAAATATTACTTTTGTTATTACAAAAAAAAGGAAAGAGAAAATAATCAGAGAAAGAAATAGATATGTTTTTAAATTAAAGAGGAGTTTATAATAATGTAAAAAGTTAAAGAAATAGTAACATAACTTACATATTTTTAAAAATTGTTTTCTGTATCATGTAGTTGACTTGTCCATGTCGTGATTACCTAACAATGTAGTCTCCTTTTGTTTTTCAGGCAACTTTTGGCTCACTTAATGTTCAAGCAAGTGAATCCAATCAAAACAAAACCAAAAAAGTGCAAATGCTTTCCGTCATAATTTTGCTATTTTATGTATAATCTTATTTTAATTTCTTAGAAAGTCACAAAAATTTTTAGTATACAAATAAAACTGAAACTAAAATACTTCTTTGTCTTGGGATTTTTTTTTTTAAACTTTTTTCCAAGGATACAAGCCTAATAAGTGATTCACAAAAATAAATACACTTACTAACTGATTTAAATAATAGAATTTATGATGTCAGAAACTATAGGTTGTTAGTATAAAAATCGTTTTCAGTTGCCAAACAGTTTGATTACTAGATTCATTTCATGTAATTGATGGACCCACTCTTGAGCTCTTTTGCTAGTGATTTAATCTTGGAAGTGTGATGGAAAGAGACTTCTTTGACTAAGTAGTTCACATTTATAAAATTTATTTTGTTAGTTATTTTAGAAAATCTTTTTTCTGGTTATATATTACCAATCTTTTCAGATTATGTAAAGAACAACTTGGTTGAATAATGAATAATTTATAATAAACACATTTATTTACTGTCCTTGAAACCAAATATGTTACATGAATAATTCTTTTCTCTGTTGATTCTACTTAATCAATTGAGTGGTTTAGTAATGTATAAGCAAACCCTCTACAGATATACTAGGCCTATCTCTTCAGTCACATAAGTCAGTAATATACAGAGTCTGTCTACCTCCAAAACTGCAATTAATCACTATTATCAGGTTAAAAAAAAAAGTCAAACATCTTTTGCAGCAATGTGTTTTTAAAAAACTAGTTGTTTTATTGATTTTTCTACTTTTTAATTGGTAAAATCAAGGTTGTGTTGTTATACCCATAGAAAAGTTTAGGTGAAATAAACAGTAAATATAACAGTAATTAGGTACCATAATAATAGACAAACAAGAGAGAGGTTGTGGTTTTTCAAACTGTCTCAATATATATCATAATTTATGTTGGGATTTAAAAAGGTTAATTTGATTATAATAAATATTTGTAAAATATGTTAGTGAACTGATATCAGCCAGTTTCCCATTATTGTGAACTATTTGTCAAAAGAAACTGATATGTATCAAAGCAAAAAGAAACTTTGACAAAGCCAAAAAAAGAGAAATAACCAAGATTTGTACGAGCTTGCAAGTCCTCAGTATGGTAATATCTAATGACCTTGAATAAATAACTTTTCTTTAAAGGAAATTAAAAAATTTTAATGGATTATTTTATTATGCAAAAGTCTTAGGGTTTAAAGATATTATTATTATTATTACAACTCAGGCCAAAAATTAATAAACCTAGTAAAGTTGCACATCAGATAATTTACCAGTAAAATTATATATTTTACTTACTGTTATATAAGAACAACCAGTATAGGAAAAAGCAAAAGCAAAGAAAGAAAAAGAGGAGAAAGAGAGAGAAGAGAGAGTGCGCAAGCAGAAGGAAGAAAAAGGAAAACAAAAAGTGTAAAAAGTTGGGGGCAAGATTTAAAACATAAAAGTAGTCTTCATTTTAACAATTTAATGCCGACTTTATTTAGCAATACACAATTGAATTTATAAATGTGCTCAAAATATTTATTATTAACTATAACAGGAATGCCAATAGCATTATTTTTGAACTACATTGTATATCTCCTTTTTAAATAATTAATCTTTATTATTTAACTGGGATTAAGACCTGTAATTTTTCAATTTTTGTTTTCAGTGTTACTGTTAGGCAGACATTATATCTGCCTTGCTTATTTTTTGTGTTGTTTTGTTTATTTTTAATTTTTTTATACAACCTGTGTAGATTTCTGTATATGATAAATGATTTGACTTGCAGTCATCTATTTTTTTATTACTAATTTTGAATCAGGATATGCAAATACTGGAAATAAGCAGGTAAATTATCCCAATATACTAAAAATAATTTCCTTTTTTAATATTTAAACAGAAGTAATAATTGGTATTTATTTCAATATAGTACAGTTGTTTTGGTGAAGATGAAAGATATATAGGAAAACTTACAGAAAAAAAGAAATATTATGTATATAGAATAACCTTTAGTTTTTAAGAAAATATAATTTTAACTTTTCAATTTATGTATTAGAAAGGAAGATAAGTCTTTATATCAATTTATTACTATTGAAATGTGGATATTTTCACTTTTCTATATATACACTGAAGACATATGTATGTTTCCATGGCAGCAGGCAGCACCTTTTTCTGTTCTAAAAAGTCTATGTATTAGGTAATTGACACAATTTGGGAGTATTTTCTGAAATTTAAAGATTGGAACATAAGATATGTTTTCTCTATGAAGGGCAAAAAAAAGGTAAAATGTTAATGATTGATTATGGAATGAGGAGAAAGTGGGGGATGCAGCTCCTTTATACCATAACTTTTTGCCATTTTTTGGTCATGTGTCTACATAAAGCACTTTAAGATTAGCCTGATATAAAAATTAATATGAAGCAATATTTTAAATGCTATGCATTTTATCTGCTTTGAAATTATCTTATCTTCCTCTGTCTCCTTTCTATATAAAATATGCTAAAGGTATTAAGGATAATCTATCAACAAACACTTTTTGTTAAATATCTAATGAAGAAGAGTTCAAAGTCACAGAACACATTCACAAAGGTCAGTCAGTGGAGAAATTCACCTTTTCCTGTTTTTCCAAACTTTTTTAGCCATTTTATTTATCAGCTACTAAATAAAGAGTCCCAGAAGTTTGTTGTTAAAAGAGATAACTTTGTCCAATCCACATATTTTTCAGAGGAGATGAAGGTTCAAAAAATTGTCTCTTAAATTCAAGCTTGTATAACTAATAACTAGAAACAAAGATAACCCTATTCTGGCTGATTTTAGTTCTTGTTCTTAAATCATGTTTCATTCAGGCAAGCAATTACCATTAAAATATACACTATTGTAAATTCATATTTCTCCCAATAAAGCTATAAGATGCTCTCAAGTGTTTACAGGACTGTCTCATAAGAGATCATTGCTGTAGATCAATATGAATTATAATCTTAAAGAACTTTGACCTCCATTCTTTAGGACCCAGCTTTCCTCTGAAAACAGGAATCAAAGAAGGGGAAAAAAAAAGTATGTAATGATAGTTTGGTTAGCTGAAGTTTTATGAAGACTATTTTTAAAAAGCAAAGATTAAATAAAAGGTATGCTTTCAGTAAAATTGATTGTAAAGATCTATTGAATGAGCAAATACCAGAGATTCTATAAACTCAGGTCACAGGCTGATGGAATCTCACAGGATGTTTTACTATTGAACATGAACTCCCCACATAAAAAGAAGGCTGTATATTAAAGACAAAGGAGGAGTGTTAACTTTGTTCTCTGAGTTACTTTGTTTGGATAATTTATCTAACAATAAAAAGAATATTAGGAGTGCTCTATTATTTCATAGAATATTAAGTTAAAATGCTATATAATAGCCAAACACTTGCCTTCTAACCTTAACCAGGATTTGACAGTTTAGATCAGTTTAGAATCTCATCACTAGATGGCATTGTTACACTTGAATACGATTTAAATAATACAATGACCAAATGAGCTAGTTAAATTAGTAGACAATTATCCCTGTTCTACTCTTCCTTTTATGTGATGAAACTGGTTACTTATAGCCTGCAGGATAAATCCTATAGGATGCCCCACTCAGTCAGGGCTGTTTTTTCACAAGCTCTCTCTTCCCAGCTTTCACCTCAATCTGTCATACAGATTTGACACCACATCGTTCCAACAGTACTCAGAAATGACATGTATATAATGTGGAATATTGTGCACATTTACAGCCGGGGCTCTTTCTCTTAAACATCGCTTGCTATATCTTGGCTTTGCGGCTCTGCCTAGCTGGGTGTTCTTCACTTTTCACATATAAATGAATGCCTACAACAAACTTTTATTATTGTTGTTATTTTAAAGTAAAAGCAGAGGACAGCATAACTGATTTCTGTCATTTTTCAGTTAGCATTTTCAAATTTCCACCAAGCTTCTTGTAAACTAATGAAGGCCACAGGACACACAGGGCAATGCTAATACATGATATTTTTATGATTCAGTTCCATTAATGCTGTACATTATAAATCAAGTTAAGTGGCATTCTATTGAAAGAGGTTCTTCTTTACTTATTTATTTATTTCCTTAAGATCAACAAGACCAGTTAAATAAGCCTAATGACCCATTTTCTTCCCTGGAATAGACCTTAGCTTTGTTTTTTTATGTTATCATAATCTAGCACTTTTCCTGTTCTAAATGAAAACCCACTGGGAAAGCAAAACCATTCCATTATAAGTGTTATCAAAAAGCAATACCATACTATTTTTAAATGAATACAAATCCAAAATGCATTGTGAAGTTTACCCAGCCCACACTTAGGTGATACCACCCAAACACTCTGTGTATGATTACTGTACATCACATTTACATATTTCAGAAGAAGTAAGTACAATGCATTGTGGGTGGTGGTTTCTATTTATAAGAAGGGATGCTGAAAATACCCATATCACAGAATGATATTTTTGTTTTATTAACATAATAGGGCACAGTTGTTTTGACAGATTGCAATACAGTTGTAATATACACTTTCTGACTAAGATTACTACTTTGTTCTTTTTCAAATGCCCTCCTCCCATCCCCAGACCAGTACTTTCCCATGAATCTGGAAAATTAACCCTTTCCATTCTTCCAACAAAAACCTCTGAACACATACTTTCAACTTTTATTAAAAGAACATTGAAATCATAGAGCTGAGTGTGCAAAAATATAACCCACCCAATTAATACTTCACTACAAACTCAATTAATGAACAACATGCAAACTTTAGTCATTTTTAAAATGACAAAACTAGGATGAAAATTTGATGTGGTATAAATATGTACTATGCATAGAAGAAGTTCTGTAGGAATTCATCATATAATGCAAACTTCTGTTAGACTACTGCCTAACAGGCAAGAGGGAACTGGAGAAAGAACTGGCCGATTTAGGTCTATAATCATCAGTTACCTGAAAGAAAAGGAAGACCCTGCTAGCTGCAATTCTCAATACCTATAGTACTTAAATTTACGGTAATGTCATACAAATTTAACAGATTTTAGATAATCTTATTGATAAAATAGCTAAGATCAAAATTTTTAACCTCTAATTTGAATATCTTTTTACCTTGTAAAATTATGTGTTATTAATTTATTCAGAAATCTGTTCATATATCACACAGACTTATTAAGATGTTAAAAACAAAACATTTTAATCTAGACCAACATTTTCAAATAATTGCTTTTGTTTATTTCCATCTTAAATTTTTTTAATGCATTTGAGAATCACAAAGTAAAATGCTTCTGATTAAGAATTTGTCTGTATTAAAGTTTATATTTCCTGAGAGAGCATATTTTTACTACTGAAATTATGAATGAAAGAAGGAACCAATTTAACATTATTTATCTGTATGGTTTTATAACTAATAGCTTGGCCTAATGAATTTTGATGTTGAAATTGAAACCTAGTTGTAATTCTACCAGTGTTCTGTTGGACTGAATTGTACAGGAGGCAAATTAAGATTTTTTCATACACTATTCCAAAGTCAAAATATGTAAATGTTGCTGTTACTATAATGTATGAAAAATATAAATTTTGTTAGTAGGTAAAAGGAAGCTAATTCTTTGAATAAAAGAATAATCTACATGAAAATATTGGTCTGCTGAAGGATACTTCCATTATCACTGTCCTGTCCTGAACATCTCAAAGAACAAATATGAGTATGATTTAAATTCCTAAAATGTAGATACTCTATAATGTATTTCTCAAATAAGTATCTCCTGAACTCTTTTTAGTGTTCTCTCTCTCTCTCTCATACGCACATGCACACACATAACACTAGCATTAGTTCTTTGTTTCTACATCAATTTTAAATTTATCTCTGAAGCTTAAAAGAGATTATTCATTACATCAAACCTTGAGAATAGTGCTATTTATATTAGCACCCTTAAGAAAAAAAGAGTCCTTTCACATGGTGTAGAACTTCATCTGAAAAAGTTTACATGTAATATAATTTTATTTTTCAATATAATTTTTAGTATTCCTGGCTAAACCAACTTTGTTCAGCACATTGACATTTTTTTTAAAACATTTTAAATATATTTTAAATGAGAAGCTGAAATAAACTACCCAGACCATCACTTGGAAAAGTTTGATTATTAATTCTGTATTAACTTCTCACAGAGCTTTTAACAGTAAATTTTGGGTGGCAAATCATTTTGTCAGAATCACCATAATAAATAATGGTCGTTTTTTTTACAGTGTACATATTTACCACTCTGTTTTAAGATTGCAGTAAACTATAACAGTGTGCTTTAAGACAGATTCAAAAGAAAATAGATGGCTTTCAGAACTTAGTTTCTGTTACTATGACTATAAATTTAAAAAAATATGTTGTCTTAAAAACTATAGGGGTTCCTGTGAAAACATTATTTGATTTTATTTGTATGAATTGCCTGGATGTTTTTCATCCAAAAAAAAATTAGGTTAAGGTAGAAATAATCTTTAATTATTAGGCTTATGCACTCGTTTCACTAAAAAGCCTACAATGCATTCATAGTGCTATTGATTTTATAAAACAAGTTCATTTTGGGTTAACATAAGGCTCTCTTGAGGGGTAGTTGGTAAAAAGTGTTGCTTTGTAGGCAGAAATGTCAGAGGACGGGAAGACATGGTAAAAGAATACTGGAACCAAAATTGGCTAACCTAGTTCCTATCTCTGCCACTTTTGTTAGCGATGCCACCTTTGGTAAGCTTTTAACATCACAGATTCCTATATTTATCATTTGTAAAGTGACACTAAGTGCAATGTCCAGGCAAGTGTGCCTGGACTTTGCTACTGTGTAAGGAAACAATGAAGTATCTTAATAACAGTCAATTTGTATAAATTCAAGGTGATACTGCCCTGCACATCTTTCTGGTGGGATAAACACTTCTCATGAATATAGGAAATTGGGTTTTTTCTGCTTTAAAAATTTGGCAGTCTTCAACAATCAGGTATACAATCTGGCAGTTTACAAGGAGTGCCTTCTCTTTTACACCAAAAATAATTTGACATTTTGGTAAAAATGGAAAGCATTTAGAATCTGAAGATCAGGTTGACAATAATTAGAGAGATTTATTCTTAAGGTGCCTCATGCATGTCCTTACAGAAGTGCTTGTTAATATCAATATATTTCTTCATAAACAAATCTCTACATATAATTATCAAATGCATATCTATATGTCTATAAAATATATGTATTGGTATATATGTAGAAATAAAATACACACACATACATATACATACTCATACAACATCATCCCATCTCACTGAGATGAAGAAAACTGAAAATGTTGCTTTGGGATCAGATACTTAGTCTTCATTTTATTTCATTTTAAATATCAGATTTGAAATTAATCCAAGGACCAGCATGGAACAGAAAAAAAATGTGTGTCAACATCATCTTTGAAAACTAAACTTTGCCAGGCACAAGCCCTATTTTAATCTCCAATTCAAGTTGATGTAGATAACGAGATTAATTCGCAGGCTTCATTTTAATATTGTCTTTATTTTTAAAAAGCCCATTGACGGTGTCAAAGATTTTGATTAGATAATTTGATCACATTTCTCAAGCCAGATACAAATTAAAGTTGGAGCTAAAACAGAAAATCTTACTGTTTACTATTCAGAACAATCTTCCTATTTCAGGAAATGGCAGAGCTCCAAAAGCCACATGTGTACAAATGAAAATTCATAACATGTTATTCAAACTCCTGTTGTATTTGTGCAATTTACTAATTAGATATGGTAAGTATCAGCACTGAAATATCATAGTAATAGCATTAAAAAGGCAAAAAAATCTACTTTTCTCAGTTCACTTCTCTTTATGAATGACATAAAAACCTGTTTCACAGTATAATTATTCTGTATATCAAATATAAAATGAAACCTTAAAAGTGCGGTGTATGTTTTAACAGCAGATCTGTTTTCTGTATGAGAAATGGAAAGACTCTGATGAAAGAATATTTTAATTAAGATTGGTGATATCTGGAATAAATCAGTGTAATACCCGTGTATACAAACTAATTTCTTCTTTAAATCATGTGCATTAGATGATAAAAAATACCAAGCCATTTGACTTTATTGGATCCCAACATGCAAACTTAAATAGGAATTGTTTCTTCTCACAGCTTTCTCCCCACTTGTTAAAAATGTCTTTCCTTATCTCATTTATGGATTCTTTGGAAATGAATTCATCACATAAATATATCAGCTATATGCAGTTATGTACTGGATATGGAATTAAATTCTAGGCTAATGGAATTAAAAATTAGAAAGAGTCTGTGTGTGTGCACATGCATGTCTGTGTGGTTTTGTGTGTGTGTGTGTGTGTGTCTGTATGAAATTTTTAACAGGTACAAAATCACTGACTCTCCAGTTACCACAATTACCTTCTTTAGGTGTAATCCCCATTAAGCCCCTGCTGGACAGAATACTTTGCTAATAAAAACATCAAACATGTACTGAACATTTACTATGCTAGATATTGTAATAAGCATTTTATATAAACTGCCTCATTTAACCTCTCTTTTTTTTCCAGTACGATCACCCTATGCTGATAATCCATTTTACAGATTTAGGAAATGAAGTCTTGAAGAAGTAAAATAACTTGCTCAGGTCACACAATATGGTAGTGTGAGAATTTGAACCCACGTATATCTGATTTCACAGCCTGTTTGCTTAGATATCATGATACATATAGAGCTTACTAATTTTAATTTCAGCAATTTCTTATTAACTGGAGAAAATGACTACTGACAGGGATCATACTTGTAAATGTTTGTTAATGATCAAGATTTGCTAGTACGATTTTCAAGGTTGACACTGTTAGCAGCCACATATTTCTTTTTTTCCAGTGCTAAATTAAGTATCCTGAACATGCAAATTTTAGGAATCTGGAGTCAGGACACATTTTTTTTAATGCCAACCTAAACAGAAAACACTTAATTCATTTTCAAAAAGGGATGAAAGGGAATAAATGTAATGGGTGCCTACTGTCTCCCGCAGGTTCCCATGGCAGCATAGCAGGCTCAAGAGCCATCAGACAGTGAGAAAAAAAGAGACACAGAATGGGAGGTGCTGGAGCTCTTACATGGAATCACATCAGAGAGAAAGCAGGAGCTGAAGCAGTGTGATGTCTGGGAATCGAAGCAGAGGAACAGATCAGGGGAGAGTTGGGTAGGCTTCTGCGGCACGTTCCGGCGTCCTCATTTCTCATCTCCCTGACCCTACTTTGATGATCTGGGGGCACATCTGCCCTCCATCTTACACTCTCTACCCTCCTTCATCAATTTATTTCATTGTCTTTTTCCTTACTTCCTTCCCTACTTACTTCATACATATGGAGGCACTCTTGAAAGAGCCTGTGTACATGAGTGCACATGTTTTTCTCTTTAATCTCAGCACACTTTCTCATTGTATTCTGTCACACAAATTGAGAATACTTCTACCTCGGAGTTAACATATGATTATGAGAAAAAGAAAAAAATCTTTTAGATTTCTATGAGATTACAGATTTATAGTGAGTATATGCAGACAAAGCTGAAGAAAAAAAACTCACATTGCAAATTATTTGTATTGATAAACAATATTTTCCTACAGATCAATAAGAAAATATATGCCCACATACATGCACAGTTCTAAATAGGTCCTATAATTAATAAACTGATATTTTAAGTGCTGATCAGAATAATATAATCTTCAAAGAATTTAGAGCTTTGCTGAGTCTTTCTCTGACTACTCTAACAGCTTACTACTCAAAGGCCAAAACTACTTGATGGCAGAAGAGTCAGCCTTTCTCAGTTCCTAGATCAGCTCAGTGGCTTGCCTTTAAAGCAAAATCCTTTACTAGCTACATGGATGCTTTGCTTACTTTACTTGATATATGAAACATAGCTCAATAAACCAAGGGCTAAATTAACAGTCAGGTATTTAATACTAATGGAATAGTGTGCTCATTATTTATTTCTTCTTTCATTTATCCAATTTGTTTACACTTTTAATTCTCTCATTTTGAAAAAAAATTAAACAAAGAATAGCATAATGTTGAACACTCAGACATTCTCACTTTGAGGAACTTACACTTTTGTTCATTATTTCTCAGAGTAGTCTGGTTATAATAATCACATGGGGTGGTAGCTAAAGAAACAGATTTCTGTGCTTCTCCCCCAGAGAGTCTGAGATGGGATCAGATAATCCTTATGCTAGGATGTATTTGTGACACAGTGGTATGTTGGTAAATGATTGTTTGCCAAAATTAATAGAGGCGGTGGTGTTTTAAAAATAGATGTATGAAGGAACTCATGTATCAAAACTAATTTGAGTTACCATTTTTCTATTTTTAATATAATCAACCTACAGAAACACCATAATGTTGATTTAGATATACATGGGAAATCATGATGCCTGCCTTCTGATATTTACACAATGATTTTAGAAAAATAAATGCTTCTGTGCAACAATGATTAATTAAATATTAACTACTTAATTCAAGTGTTTGTGGCAACATCTTGAATGCCAGTAGAAAAACAGCAATATACAAATCTTCAATATATTTTAAGCATTGATAAACTCATGATATCAATATCATTCTAAAATTCTTTAACATTATTAGATATTTTTTCTTTCATGATTCCTAACCATAAGCATGTGTCAAGATCAACAATTCAAGATTCCTTCCCAGGCCTACCAAGTCACATTCTCTAATAATAAAGAGTAGAAATAAATATTCTTAAAGGGGAATTTTTCACACCCTTACCACCCTCTCCTCCCATTCCCAGTTAAAAATCAATGTTCTCCTTGGGTAATAAGGCACAGCAGTCCAGGGTAAAGAAGTAAAGAAGTTAAGTCCTGACTGATTGAACAAAACAATAATGAATTATGAGAAAATGAGAATAGCTATTACTTTCCATACTCATCATAATTCATATTCATTTTCATAGTATTGATGGAAAGAGATAACCGATGGCCTCATCACTGTGAGTAAACGTTGCATGATACACCCTCTGGGAGTAGAGCTCTGGTCAGGTAAAACAATGACTAATTAATATATTTTACAGTATATTATAGAATGTAAGATGCTTAGCTTTTAAACAGCTAACTTTTTGTAGCTGAGTCATACACTAATAACAGATATATTTAATGTTATAATTAGTTTTGCCTTTTCCTTCCCCAGGAACTATCATCTGGAAACACAAGAAACAACTTTAGAGATAGCCAAATGTAATATTTTTTGTTAATGCTATAAACCTATTGCCAAAGTGTAGAAGAAGATTTGATCTTTTTTAAAAGAAGGCAAATATAACTATAAACACATTTTACTTTTTTCATCCACAAAGGAAAGTTTCAACATACAGCCTGAGATATTTTCCTTTTAACTGAATATACAAATAAAATAAAATAAATTTTATTTAGATAAATTTATGAAAACCTATTGCGATACCTTTTTCTTTCACATGATTTACAACCTGGATAATTCAGTCAACATAACTATTATAAGTCATAGTGTTGCTGAGACAGTTAAATAATACAGTATTCTATGTATTTTCTGAGTGTGTGGCATACATTCTCTCTGAGTGTTAGCTCTTCCTAAGTGAGACATTAGAAAAGATGATATCAAAGACTCTTCTGGTTTGAAAAGAGAAAATTTTAAAAATCTTCTATAGTTATATTATATAATGTTGATAAGTGATAGACAGACACAGATAGGCAGATAAATCTCTAATCAGGTAGCTAGCTGTAACTGAGGTGGCTTGGCCTAGCACCATTAGATAGAGCTATTAAACAAATGAAATTTACTTTCCATATGCTTCTTGAGTGCCAGTCAATTGGGTGTTTTTAATCATATGTGAATTTTCAGAGTCCCTCTAAAACCATTACTAGGATGTGAGAGGTTAATCCCACCTCCTGACCTCATAGAGCTGTGGGCCAGACCTTTGGAATTCTAAGGAGGCAGTGAGGCCTCCTTTCTTCTGATTTAGTTTCACAGGCTCCCAGGACATCAATTTTTAAAGGCCCAGTCAACAGATTACAGAAATCATTCAAGTTAAATTTTTATTAGGAAAAAAATTACTTCACAAATACCCTTTCCTGTGAAAATATAAACGTAAAATATATTTAACTGGAGAGGAATAGCAGAAGAAATTGAGTAATGAATTTAAAAGATTTTTACGAGGATATGCAGTTCTATGATTAAGTAGTTTTTCTAGTGGTTCTGTCAAATAATTAGTATCAATTACTATTTCTAAAGGCACCAAAACACATTAGAGATAATTGACTAGAGCTCTATAGAAAGAACATCAGGGAGACAACTATTGACACCAGATACAGGCACACTAAGTAACCAGAAAAGCCTTTACTACCTCTTAAGAATAAGTTATGATGTATATTGGTACTTCAGCCTATTTCTGAAGAGGTTACTAACTTTTGTGTAAAAAGTCCTTAGACTCTTTCTGCTAAAAATTAAATAGGTAGAACTTATTTTGCAACTCAAAATTGTACCATGGAAGTTATATCTTGTTGTGGGAAAGGAGGGGTTCTTTCATGGGATTTCTTGTCACTTACACAGAAATTTTCATTCCAATCATTTGGGCTGCATTCTTTTCTTTTCCATCCATTCCTGTGATCTGCTGGAATCACAAGATCTAAAATTGCAATCAAATCACAATGTCTACAATAGTTAGCTCACTAAACAGTTGTAGCTCTTACAATCTTGCCAGGAACAGAGTCACAGGGTGGTGGAACAAACCACTTATGTATGCTATTCTTGGTAAGTAAAGACATATGTTAAGTTAGAATTTTGTATGTGTGTTTTGCCTTTTCCTGGTTGTGAGGAAGGATTTGCAGTGTTCTGTTGGCACGTGTAAGGCAGTTGGTTGGAGTCAGGGGTTTAGTATGTGCTTCTTGACTAAAATAAAACAAAGTAACTTCATTAGGGATCAAACACACAACCCTGGCATTGGTATGATCATACTGCAAAACCTCAAACAAAACCAGAAGCAAGCTGAACCTAAAACTCCCAAAAGTTCAGCAAATTAACCTAAGTTTTACTTACATATTACATTGGTTTAGAAATCTTGCCAAATCTATGACAATAATTTTCTCATGTCAAAAAATGAAAGCTGGGAAGAAAGGTGAAGTCTTATAAAAGTTCAAACTTATTTGCTTTTGTGTAATACATTACAATACCAGTCAGTTCAGGAAGGTTTGTCGAATTCATAGCTATGAGAAGCTGTTAAGCCATTGAGGTAGCCTGATCAACCTAGCAAAAATAATTATAAACGAAACACAAAATATAGGCAATTTTATATAGCAACGCAGTACAGTGACAGCAGGATTTAAAATAACTAGGCTTTCCAAGAGTGAGCACTAAATTTGATTCCCTGGTCATGATTTTCTACTAATTGCTCCTTTCTCATTCTCATTTACCCACCCGTATGGTGGTGACAATCCTCCACTGAGCAGGAAGAAGTATTGGAGCCATCCTTGACTGTCACACACCACATCCAATCCATTAGCAGCTCTTCAAAATGTATCTGAAATCCAATCAGTGTTAACCTTCATCTTTACTCCTAACCCTAGGACTTATTACTGTTGCCAATCAGCTTTGTCCTAGATTATTCCATCCTTAGCACCCTATAGTCTATACTTAAAAAAGAAACTAGAGTGGCACCATTAGCTTAAGTGCCAGGTCAAGTCACATACTTCTTCAAAATTCTCTAAAAGTTTCACATTTTTGAAGAATAACACCCAAAATATTTCTCATGGCCTGAAAGAACCTATCTGATCCTCCTTTCCACTACCCACTACTGATCTCTGATCTCACCCCCAGCCACTCCTTCCATCCATCACTGTTCTTTCACGTCACTGATTTTTCTGCTGTTCATTGAGTATACCAAGGATATTCCCTCCTCAGGGTAGTTCACTTACTGTCCCTTCTGCCTAAAACTTTTCCCAAGAATGCTATGACTTGATATCTTACTTCCTTTATGTCTCTGATCCAATATTCCCTTATTTGATAATCCTTTACTAATCACACTATCTAATATAGCAACCATCCTAAGTCCTTAACCTGTTACCTTGCTTTATTTACTTTATAACATTAGCGTTATCTGGTATACTGTATATTTGTTTATTTGCTAATTTTCTGTCTCTCATATTTTATTTATTTATTTATTCATTTATTTATGTATATCGGGGTCTCCTTCTGTCACCCAGGCTGGAATGCAGTTGTGTGATTATGGCTCACCACAGCCTCAACCTCCTGGTCACAGGTGATTCTTCAGTCTCAGTCTCCTGAGTACCTGGGACTACAGGTACATACCACCATGCCAGGCTGGTATTTTTATTGTTTGTAGAGACGAGGTCTCACTATTTTGTCCAGGCTGGTCTTGAACTCCTGGGCTCCAAAGATTCTCCCTCCTTAGCCCCCCAAAGTGCTGGAATTATAGAATGAGCCACCATGTCCAGGCTCTCTCTCATTTTAAAATACTATCTTGTTCACTGCTGTGTTGCCAATATTTGAAAAGTGCAAGGAACTTTTAAACTATAGAATATTTTACAGCATTTGTTAAATAAGTAAAGGAATAAATGATAAGGTAAACAAATGAGTAGAAGAAATGTATGAGAAATACAATAATGAATTGATGGATTGCAATTGTTATTAGCATCCTGGAACTTTTTATAATTTCATTTAACTCTTATAACAACCCATCAAACTAGATATTTTTTAACACATCAGTGAAGAAATATTTAGTTCAAAGAGATTAAATAAGATTTCCAGTGGCAGTTACTTGTATTTGTCATACATTTTGTTCATTCAATTCTAGATATAAAATATATTGGTCATCTATTGTCTGCCAGTCCCTGAAATAAGTGCTAGTTACACAGATACAGTCTTTGCTCTCATAGAGTTTAATATCTAGTAGAGTAGACAAATAATAAATTAAGTAAACACACACCTATATAATTACATATGGCTATAAGTATAAAAATTAATTTGGGTGCTGAGATAATATCCTTAATGAGATATTTATGAAAGAAAGTTAAGTGAAAAAACTGAAGGATGGAAAAAAAGCCAGCAAACAAAAGGAAAGGAAGGACTGATATGGTTGGTAAGAGCATTCCAAAAAGAGAGAATACACGCAAGGCCTGAGAATAAGAAAGGAGTTTATTTGTTTGAGGAACAGAAAAAGATCAATTTTGCCAGAACGTAACTATGTAGAAAAAGAGGGAGGTAGGACAGGGCTGGGAATGACAAGAAAGTGCACATCATGGAGGCCTATAATAAAGAGAGTGGATTTTATTCCAAGAACAATGCATGGTTGTGGTCAAGAAATCGTGGGGAGGGTGAGTGTGTACCCGAAAACTATGCTGATTGCTTTTTGGAGAATGGATTTGAGGGCGATTAAGACAAGTAGTCTGGAAACTGTTTTGAGGAAACATTTAAACTAAAGCACATATCTGCTTCTAAAAGTTCTACTAATTTTACTAAGTTGTACTATACACCAATATACTGATTGTTTTATAAGAATAATCTAAAATAGAGATATTCTATCTCCATTAAGTAGCATATATTTACCTTAAATTTTTTAACAAATTTGTAAAAATGTTTTAAAATTCTAGTCGGGCTCGGTGGCTCAGCCTGTAATCCCGCGCCTTTGGGAGGCTGAGGTGAGTGGATTGCCTGAGCCGGCGGGTTCGAGAACCACCTGGGCAAGCGAGACCTCATCTCTACAATAAATCAAAAAATCAGCCGGGCGTGGTAGCGCCCGCCTGTAGTTCCAGCTACTCGGAAGGCTGAGGCGGAAGGATCGCCGGAGCCCAGCAGGTCGAGGCTGCGGTGGCCGGGAGCGGCCACTGCACTCCAGTCTGGGCGACAGAGTGAGACTTCAACTCAAAAAAATAAAAATAAAAATAAAAATAAAATAAATAAAATAAAATTCTCCACATATGTGCCAAAAGATGCTAAAATTAAAGTTTCTGCCCATACCAGAATACAACAAATGCTACAAACCTCAGGAATTGTAAGAAAGGACTGCTGAGATGCTGTTCTCCTCTTCTCTTCAGTCATACAAGGGAGAGGGTACCTAACTCTCATTTCAAGTCTCACGAGAAGGAACTTATAGAAACCACACTGGGGGCTGATTTATGTCTCCTTTGCAGTTATGTGCATTTGGGGGAGGAGGAAAGGAAAAGGAAAGAAGGGCATTTCCGTTGTCTCCAGGGATAGCTCAAGAATGAGAGATTGGCTGCTGGGCTACTTGGACAGCAGTATATAGGAGCATTCCTGCCGTATGGAAACTGACCAGTAAAAATACATTTTGCTTAGGTAAAGAATATGCAAGTGTTTCCCACGGAAGCCTTTCAGTTTACCTGATAGCTAGTAGGATGCCACATCCATTTAAGATGTACTATATATTGTCTTAAAAACTAAGGAAGTTTTGAAGTATAGTTCCTATTTCTTAGAACTTAGAAGTACGAGATGCAGCAAACTTCCCCTTTGCTGATCTATGTTATTCCAAATTATGGAACTCCACATTTTTATTGCCTTTATTTCCTATCTGCTGACCTATACATGACTAAACAGGGCATCTAAGGGTACTTATTAATTCTTTTCTCTCTAGGTTCTATTAACATAATGACGGAAATGTTGTAGAACAGTGTTATAGTCTGTGGCATGTAGAGGTGGTCACGATCCTTGAGAATTATATTAGATACATAAAAACTGAGAATTGATGTAACCTGACAAAAGTGACATTGTTATTGATTATAATTCTATTTTTAAAATTTACTAAATTGGTAATGAAGCAAGTTTCTGATGATTTCAAATTATTATTATTATTATGTATTTATTTATTTATTTGAATCAGGGTCCCCCTCTGTTGCCCAGGCTGGAGTGCAGTGGCCCAGTCAAGGCTCACTACAACCTAAACCTGCTGGGCTCAAGCGATCCTCCCACCTCAGCTTCCCAAGTAGCTGGGACTACAGGTGCATGCTGCAAAGCCCAGTCAATTTTTTTTGTGTGTGTGTGGAGACAAGGTCTTGTTATGTTTCGTAGGCTGATTTTGAACTCCTGGGCACAATCAATTCTCCCATCCATCTTGGCTTCCCAAACTGCAAGAATTACCGGAGTGAACCATTGTGCCTGGTCTTTCAAATTATTCCTTCTAACTATAAGAGCCCTCACCTTATGGGTTTGGGAACCAAGGCAGAAATTCTTCCCTTTGTAAAAACTGTATATGCCAACTATACATAAATTGTTTTCTTTAAAAATTAACATGGATGTGTTTGTGGACCCAACAAGCTTGTCACAAGTAAAACACAGGCAAAACTTCACTATCAGCAAACCACTAAACTTGATATCCAGTTTTTGCAGTAAATAACTGGCTCCCAGAAATGAAAGGTAACTCAGAACAAAAAATCTGAGGTTTTTCCTTCTTCCATGATAAGTTACCTAATAAATAACTGTAGGTACATCGCTTTTAGAAAGACTAAGGGAGCGCTTATAGAACATAACTGTGATGTTATTTCAGTGCCCTTTACCCAGTCTCTTCTTCATTTAAGATAGTCTTATCATGTGATCTGACTAAAGTCTTGGAACTGAAAATATTTTACTGGACAGACATATCCCTACTGTAATCAGAAAGCCTGCAGAGAACATCTTTAAAGGTTTTTTTTTTTTTTAAACTTCTGTCCCCTCTTATCATTAGTAGAGGATGACTGGTTATAATTGAGAAATTGATTGAATTATTCCCATTTCCTTAAACTTTTTATTTATTTTTCTACATTGTATTAAGGAATTTTATAATTTTCACCTCATTTATTATTGATCGTTATTGAGTTCAGGTTTCAATAAATTGACCAGATATTTAGAACCATTCTCAGCTACTCAAGTTAGATTATTAAATCCAGAATGCCTGGACATTGATTTAATATTAATTTTATCATGCTATAAAATTATTTTCTTACCTTGTTGGTCTAGCATTCATTATACGCACAATCTCTAGTAGTTTTTGAAGTTAAATAAGCAAAATCTTGGAATTATTTCAGTGTGTAAAGCTTCCATTCTGAATTTGATATTATAACTTGTGCTTTTGCAGTTTGTTCAGATTCGAATCTGATTATATTTCTTAAAAGTAGAGAATGGTATCTGAGCATGAAGGTGCATGCCTATAATCCCAGGTACTTAGAAGGATGAGAGGGAAGATACATTGAGTCCAGGATTGGAGTCAAACCTAGGCAACATAGGAAGATCTTGTGTCTTAAAAACTTTTTTTAAAAAGTTACTAAAACAAATATGGAGAATGGTACAGGCATAAGACAAAGTTGTTCCACCTTAAATTTACCTCCCATAAGTGAGATCATTACCAGATCATCAAGTCAGGTAACAAGTGCCATAGCCTTCCACCATAGTCAGTGGAAGAGTGTCCAGTTTGGCAGGGGTTGGAGATTCAGAGTATTATGAAAACTGCAACTTCTCTAATGAATATTCCATTTCAATTCCTAATCAAAACCCTATTCCATAAGAGATCTGGCAGGGTTTAAAATTCAACTAACACTGTAATTTAGTGCCACATAGACTCAAATTTTGGATTTTATTATTTGCTATCTCATTCCTGTTGTTGAAATATTACTTTTTTTTTATCTGTCATAAAAATTGTAGGTTTCAATCTGTGCCTTAATCTGAATGTTTAGATATTTGAGCTTGCCTTTAATTTATTTGAACTATAGTTACGTACAGCTTTTGATACTTATAAGACTTTTATATGGTTCCATGGCAATGAAAAATTAGTGTCAGACCAATAAGAACTTTCCTGTCTCACATATCTCCATCTCTTCAACCCTGTAAGTGAGGAAGACTGTTCCTTCTTTTTTCTTTTTTTTAATATAATTTCCTCTAATACAGATAATGCACTCTTCTTTTACTTCTTCCACGTACTTTGCCAATACCTGTAGTATCTCTCTGAAATAGTCAGTTTATTACAGTCTGTTTACTTCTCTAGGTGGACAGGACCTTAGACATCCCTATGCCCACTCTTTTTCTCATGTAGCCAACATCTGATAGTCTGTGAGAAATACATACAAAACACTCTTTGATAAACCCTCGGACTGTAAGCCACCCAAATGCAACTACTATTTTTTGGCTTGTCTGTTAGTGTTAAGAGTTTTAGATAACAGATATTTTGTCTTTGATATCTATCCAGAGGAGTCATATACCAGTCTACTCTGTCACTACCAATAACATAAGGGATTCAAATTAGCCTATCCAAGTACTGCCATTGAATTCTCTCTCCTTAAGTTTGTGGAGCTCACCAGACACATTCTTATGTTCCCCTGTAAGCAAGGAAAACTAAAAATTTACGTGAAGGTCTTCTTAAAAATCTTTTCTTTCTTTCTTTCTTCTTCTTTTTTTTAATTCTGACCCTTAAATATTTTCAATGAAATTGCAAAACATAAGAGCATCTAACCAGTTCTCATATATGTTCTTCGAAACTCTCTTTTTATGTCTATTATCTCACTTTGGTGTCTTATCATTTGGGTCAAAATTTCTACTTTAACATCTTGTTATCCTATGAATATAATTCAGATGCTGGGAAGTTAACAATGACAAATTTCCACTATAGTAACTTTCCTCTAAATGTGCTCAGTTGTCAACTTTTCTTTTAACGACTGACACAATATGTCAGTCGTGTTTTGAGCACAGCAGAAGATGAAAAGAAGGCAACTGGCATCTACTGAGAATATGCCATGTAAAAGGGATTCTGCTAGGTGCTTTCACATAAGAGAGGTGATGACTTTAGAAGAAAAAGGAGCATTGGGGAGGAGAAGGGAAGATGGTGGACTATTCTCAGGGAAATTTTAAAAAATGTTCTTCATTCAGTAAGAGAGATTATTAGCAGTGTGAAAAAGTCTCTCATTGTCACTAAATATTGGCTTTTGTTCCTACTCTTTTTCCTTATTTTCAGTTGACATGTAATAATTTTACGTTTACAGGATGCAGAGTGATATTTTGATACATGTGTACAATGTATAATGACCAAACCAGGGTAATTAGCATATTCATCACCTCAAATATTTACTATTTCTTTTTTGTTTTCTCTCCAACTAAATTAAACATTTCCTTCATCCAGGTGGGTAATCTATAATGTAGCTTCTTGTGATTCACATTTCAACTCTCTCTTTAGTCGTTTTTTCTTAGCTGACTCTCAGTATACTTCCAATTTTTATTCTCTGAGTGAATTTGAGAAAATTCCATAAAAGTGAATACAAAATCATTAGAATAATCCTGCATAAATGGACTCTCTCAAACTCTAAAAGAATTTCATGTGTAAACTAAATACCAAACACTTGATACATTCAATTTGATTAGTGGAAAAAAAGATCCTGACACACACATTCTTTTTATTTTTATTTTTTGGAGCAAATTCTTCTGTTAATCAAATGGGGCTTTCATGTTATATATGAAATGTCGTTCTTCATAAAAATACCTCAGATGGGAAAAGACTATTTTAAGGCACTATAATTTTCACGTATTTATATCATGGATACATTTTACTCAATAATTTAAATATTGTTATTTATGTATCACTGTCTTTGGTTAGTTCTAATCTGAATGGGTAGCTTCTTTACCTACATTTGCTTTTGACATGGTTTTCAATCAGAAAATGAATTATGATTGGATTCCAAGAAAGGTGTTGTCCTGTATTCTACTAATTTTAGAAGGTACACAGGACCAGTCTCAGAATGGAGTATGTGCAAACACCATATTATTTACAGCAAACTAAATATAATGCCTTGGTTTGGCACTGCCTGCTTGATATTTCTCTTGAAAACTGTTACATATGTTTGTTTTGAGTTTCTGCCAAAATAGCAAGATTGTTAAATATCTTTCATGCACTTCTTGTTAAATGCAAGGAAAGAATTATAGATTACCTTAGCTTAACTTTTATACAATAATCCAATGGGTATTAAATCTTTTGGGAGAAAAAAATAAATATTCAAATTGTATTTAAAAATTACTCTTGTAATCACAAATGTGTTACAATTGTAGCATGCCAATATTCAGTTTATACCTAAACCAACTCTACCCATGATAATGTGACTTGTTTCTAAATTACATGTAGAATACAGTAAGAGTGTAATTACTTGGGGGCTGATTATCTAAGTTGTCAATTATTCAAGGCTTTTGCTTCCCCTTCTTCTTCTTCCTGCTGTCCACCTTTCGGACAGTTATCACCTTGTTAGTATTTCTACTCTCTGCTTGTTAGTGAGATTGGCAGGGGAAGGGAAAAGGTGTGAAAACTTAAATCAGTAGATATTATTACTTGCAAGAATTTTCCATAAAAATTGGTAGAGGAAGAGTTTGAAGCTAATTGCTGAAATCACACTGGGGATATGTGTATTTCATTTATTCTTGTTTATCTAGACCTCTATGTATTTGAGAGAGTTATATGTAAAATGTAAGCCTTACAAGGGGTAGAAAATCATTTTTGATGAAACATTCTAAGAAAATGATTTTAGATGGAGACATTATGAAAACCCTTACATAAGATAGTCAATCTCAATAATTCAAATTTTTATACTTGACGATTATATTAGAAAACATTGCAATTTACTTCCCAATGAAACTATTTAAACATATAGTTAATTCAACATGTACAAAATATACTTGATGAATCTTTTTAATACCAACTTCATGCCCAACACAGAATAGACATTAGAGATAAAGTAATGTGATCAGACTTTTTTTACCTTCACAATTTTCCCAGTCCACTAGCAAAGAGAGATATTAGTCAAATAATTCCACAATCTCTTTTGCAAACTCTAGTCAAGTTGAGCCCTACCACAGAATAATGTAGGAAGCAGGAGGAAAAATCAAAGCATTCATGTTTACTGGACTGTTGCACTTTCAGGCCGGTTCTAACAGATTCCAAGAGTAAAATTTTCCACTTTTCCCCAGAGCCCATCATTTCTGCTTTGTAAATGATTATTAAAACACACAAGTCAATATGGAGTTACAGTAACATAATTTATAATTGTTTCAAAGACAGTGCTGTTTCAAATACAGTACTGGAAAACACTAAGTCTATAATATCCCAGCAAATCAACAATATACATGCTTGATTTTGCTTATTTATTTACAACCTGCTATCATTCTCATTGGACTCTCCTTTGTCTTGGGTGATGATCCCAATTAGTACCACTCCCAGGGTTCAATTTATTTCCTAGAAGGTCCCGAAATACCACTTCTTATAATGCCTATCTTTGGCTTGAATATCCATGTCATTGTATTATGAGAGTGGCTTAATGTTTTAAGGTACCATATCTTGCAGTGGATAGGTTTTCTGTAGTATAGTTGGATAGAAATATTTGTCTTAGACTTCTATGATTTACAGGAGTAAAGAACAACACTTATGTGAACCTTGTGTTTTATCTCCAGTTTAATTTGCCATTTTCTCCATCAGTTGTGCAGTAATAAAATTTCTTATGATTTAAATTTCAATCCTTTCTGAAAATTACCTTTCTATTA
Source organism: Tarsius wallacei (assembly GCA_963574415.1). Lineage (NCBI taxonomy): Eukaryota > Metazoa > Chordata > Mammalia > Primates > Tarsiidae > Tarsius > Tarsius wallacei. The sequence continues at coordinate 9,304 of CAUYQG010120033.1, read as the reverse complement.
TAAGATATCACCAGTTTATGGTCGATAATAAGCAAATCTTCCTTTTAAACAATGCATATTATGATGAGTGGTAAGTGATTCAGATGGTGGGTACCTAATGACAAAATCTCTGAACTGAGAACCTGCTTTGTTTATCAATGCAGCAAAACCTAGCCTATTCAATTATTATATTTTTTAATGCCAGTTTTCCCTTAGATATGTCTATTTAATTTTAAAATAGAATTTTAAAAAACCCAATTCACAAGTATACTAATTACCAAAAGGCAGGCAGCTATAAGATGTCAAAAGCAGGAGAAAAAACATTTTCTCTCATGTGTTATCCTCAACTAAGTTGTTTATGAAAGGTTAACAAGATCGATTATTAATAGTAATTTTAATTAAACATGATATGTGGTCAGAAGTTATTCTATGCCATGTGAGTTCACACATATATGAAAAAAATTTTCGAAGATTTTATGGAATAGCATAGTCTTTTCTTGTAAATCACTGTAATTGAACCCACTCATTACACTACTATGGAGGGATAAGAAGATTTTGGTAGATACAATAGGTAAATGCACGTTTACATGGAACTTTATGAAAATCAGGGGCATCATTAGAGCCATTGGAGTTATTAATTAAATTTTTCTAAGGTATTTAATTTTTTAAATATATTTTCAAACTCAATAGAATGAGAACATTAGCATGCTTCTGAAGTGATAACTCAGGCATAATACAGCATGCAGGATGAGGACTTTTCTCCTTTTCAGTAAAAAAGGGGACCTGCTCTATGCCTCTAGATCAAGGAAGAACTTGTCACTTGAGTCATGCTTATGACACATATTTTCTTTATCTGGACATACACATGCAAGAGCGTGTTTGATCTACACTTCTGGAAGTTGACTAATCTCTCCCTTATATTCAAATGTTGAATATTCAACATTTGAATATAAGGGAGAAACTGCTGAATAGAAGTTCCTGATTAGGAGCATACAAAAATTTTATTATGTACACTGACAATATTCTGTTGAATTAGTGAGTTCCTTTGGGAGACCATTACTGCCAGCTACAACACTGACTATGCTGAGACCCTAAGTCCAAATGACATTAAAAAAACCTCTACTTTGTCTCATGTCAAAGCACTTAGTCACCACAACCTGCAAGTTAATAAATCTGTGGTTCTTACTATCTGTGACTATTTGATAGATTTATGACATAAGAAAGACCACTTTTTCACTAGAGATTAATTCCATTTATATTAAGTTACATAAATATGATTTTCAAAAATGCATGTCATGTTTCAAAAGATTGATATATACTGTGAGGAGTTTTGCCAACTACCAGTTTAAAGACAGCAGTGTCCACACAATACTCTCACTTCTGACACCAACTATCAGAGTGTCAGTTGCTGTACAAGTAGAGAGAATAATCCACACAAGATCCCCCTCCTTTCCAACAAGTTTGGGAAGCTCCCCAGATCACTCCAAGTATTGATAAATTACTAAAAATATTCCTAGAATGCATCAAAAGCTAAAATGCTTATATTTGTGGTTTACTACAAAGAAAATATACAGATTAAATCAGCCAAGAGAAGAGGTGCATAGAATGGAGTACAGAAAATAATACATGTTCCCATTTTCCTCAGCCCATGAAATCAGGCTGCATTAGTCTCAAGGCATCAATATATGGTAAAACACACAAAGTATTGTCAACCATGGAAGGCAACCAGTGGCTCAATGTATAGAGTTTTTATTGGAACTCCATTATGTAAGCATGATTAATTTATTGATTGCTAATATGGTCGATCTCAGTCCTCAGGTCAACTAATTCTACTTGGCCCAAGGTTTTTCCCTAAAACCATACTGTTACTTTTTGACTCCTCTGAGGACCTGAGGCAAACCACTACTGACAAGCAGCTGAAGGCAAAGGTCAGATCTCTTTTGGGCAAGGTTAAATTATTGACTACACATATGCATAGTTTATGTCTTTAAAAAGTTACTTCAGGTAACAGCTAATCATTGAAGGATGATTCTGTGCCTTTTGTTTGTTTTTACCTGGTATTTAATACCTTTTTCATCTTAAAGAGAGAGATGTTTCTCTCCAAAATATTTCTAAGAATTATTAATCCATCCTTGAATTATTTATCTTTTATAAGTATTAATGCTTTTTGCCTATATAATTTTCATTTTGACTCTATCTCTAGAACTAAATAATGACTAACTCTTGTTGCTGTCACCAGCAAATTGGCAATAATTCTTATATATGTGTGTGTGCACACATGTATATATATTCATCTTTGCCTCTGCAGTATAAGATATCTGCTGGTAATTCCATAAAGTTATGAAAGGTATCTGATGATTAACTAATAAGTACTCTAAACAACTTTTTGAGTAAGGCCACATAGATTCAATTCTAGTCATATCAAGTGGAAAGAAGAACCTTCATTTTCATTTTCTTGAATCAAAAGGTAAAATGTATAATCAAATTGTATTTTGATAGATAAATATAGGTAATCTATTTAGCATACAAGTTTATGTGTTGATGGTATATATACCTTTTAATCAATAACTTTTTACAACTAATTATTTATGAGACCTACTGGTAAGAACTTTTTAATAAAATACTTTGATTTGAAAATATATTTAAAGGCCAATATAACTATACTTAAAAAAATTGACTATCATTCATATTTTTTGCATCTCACACTATTACTTGAATTATTCCAACATCATGATGTAAAGGACACTAAAGGAAAAATTTTGCAAAATAACTACATGCACATGCAATCAAGATTTAGAAGATAGTAACCACATAAGGAAATCACATTTACTTGTCCCTGAAATTTTGAACTTCTTAATTTAAGTTAAAAAATTAGACACATAAATAAGAAAAAATCAGAAGAGTCATTTTACCTTAATTTTTTAAAAAATTTCCTAAAATTGCTATGCTATTTCCAATGTGCTTTCCCCTTGTGTTTGGGCATAATTCAAATAAATAGATGGGTAAATTACTATTAGTCATACTATACAAGTAAGAAGTAACTTTTGAATTTCTAAGAAAATTTTAAGAAAATAAATGAATTTTACTTTTTAGGTCATTAAGCAGGATAAATAAACACAATTCCTTATTATATTAAGCTGCTTACACAAACAGACAGCAAAGCAGAACAAATAAAACTTGCTTTTTGAAACAAGTGGGAGAGGTATTAGAATGGGCCTGGCTTTCTTTTTCTTCCACTCTCTCTCTCTCTTTTTCTTTCTTTGTAATATAAAGAGTCAGTCATATGCCTAAAGTCTTTCATATAGAAAGATGCATGTGTCCTGCTTCTATTCCTCATCGTGATCCTTATCCCATCACACTTTACTAATTTTTATGAACTTTTTAGCTCCTCTATTTATTTTCAAGTAGGTTACTGCACTTTTTCTTTCCATTTTATAATTCTAAACTAATTTCTAAGACTGCTTAGATATCTTTTGTTGTTGAAAGCAGAATGGAAAAAATTGCATATATTAATAGCCCTGGGTTGGTTAATGCATATAAAATCAGTAATTTTATATCAGCAAAGATATAACATTGTGTTTAGGTACAATTTAACTTTATATTTTCTAATGGAATTGAAATACTAAGTTGTTATAAATGACAATCATCAAAATATTAGTTATTAATAAAATAAACTGGCAGGCCAGGCTCGGTGGCTCAGCCTGTAATCCCAGCACTTTGGGAGGCCGAGGTGAGTGGATTCCCTGAACCCTCGGGTTCAAGACCAGCCTGGCAACTTGGCAAGACCTCGTCCCTACAATAAAAAAAAAAAAAAAAAAACTGCATTAGACATTAAAACTATTATAGAATATTAACTTGTGTCAGGCATCTGTAAAAGATTATAAATATTCCTGAATAGCTGTCTTAAATTTTTGCATTCTATACTTTCCCATTATATGAGTCATAGAGATGCAATAAAGGTGTGAGGAAAATAGATTTTTTAAAATGCTATTATATTTTTCAGAGTTTTTGATTATGCTAATGTACTTTGTGAGAAATGAGGAAGATGCATCTAGGATTTAGGATACAGTGATTTCCTCAGATTATTCCAATAAGATACTTATGTTCCTGAGGCACCTCAAAGTTACTTAGTGGATCTACCAAGTAATTTATCATTTTTTAAATTCTAATTACCTAAAAAATATTTTATCATTTCAGTTTGCACAGAAATATTTTAGGACCTGCCTTCTGGATTCATAAATGCCTTAGTCCATACAAAAACAGTTATATAGTAGTGAAGAATGTGTAGATGCTACAGAAAATCTTTTTTCATTGTACTTTATGTCACTGGTGATATATTTTATTTATGTTCTATTAGTGTCATTAATTGAAAGTATAGGTATAATTTTTTGAGCTCTTAAAAGAAAAATAATCTCTTTAGAAAGCAACAGAATAAATAAAACTCGGAAACTAATGTCTACAGAATTGTTGAAATGAAATTGACAGTAATAAAAATGACCACAATATATACAAAATTGAATCAATTTTCAGAAGAGTAATAAATATCTCCTTTTCTCATCTTACTTATACTTTAGCTATGAGAAAATCTCTAGCAATTAGCTTTCCTCTACTCAATTAACATTATGAAGATAAAGGAAGAAATTATGAAGAACACAGTAAGTATAAACAGTAAACTATGGTGTCATGATATTAAAAACAAATGCATAGCATTTAACTTGCTGCCCTAAGTTATATGTACTTTTACATATTCATTTTAAATTTAGACAGTTGCTTCATGGTAAACTGGCATGCACCTTATGGCTGATAAAGATGGATTTTGTTAGCCGGGCTCGGTGGCTCAGCCTGTAATCCTGCGCTTTGGGAGGCTGAGGTGAGTGGACTGCCTGAGCCCGCGGGTTCAAGACCCGCCTGGGCAACTTGGTGAGACTTCATCTCTACAATAAATCAGAAATCAGCCAGGCGTGGTAACGCATGCCTGTAATTCTGGCTACTTGGAAGGCTGAGGCGGAAGGATCACCAGAGCCCAGCAGGTCGAGGCCGCAGTGGCCGGGATCGGCTACTGCACTCCAGTCTGGGCAACAGAGTGAGACTCCGACTCAAAAAAAAAAAAAGAGATGGATTTTGTTGTCTTAAAAGTTGGAAATCATCTCCTAATGTTGTGTATTTGTTATATAAATATATAATTTTTATCACTCTGGGTTATATTATTTTTCCAGCACTATAACCCACCATTAGGTATGAAATCTGTAGTCAACTTGTGATAAGTAAGCACTGATAAACTGAAAAGGCTAACATATAAAAAATTTATTTTAATTTGAGCAAGGCCTCATGTACAATATTTCTTCAGTAGCATTATAAAAAATAATATCTCAAATGTCTTAAACTCAAGAATATCAGGGTTTAGGTGTAAATTATTATCTGAATGTGGGCTTCAACAATTAGACATTGCTTTCTTGTTTATTTCTGAAATGCTACTGCAGCTCTTTTCCTTTTTTAATTTTTTTAAAGTAGATCTTAACTTGTTTTAAAGAAACTGCCCTATTTTCTATTGCTGTACACTATCTCTGATACTAAACATTCCTGAATGATCATGAATAGTTTCAAGTTTGTTTTAGTGTATTGAGGCTCTAGGACTAAAATGTCAAATTAGAAAGAGAAATGTGGGCCAGGTACTGTGGCTCAAGCCTGTAATCTCAGCCCACACTAATTAATAATAAATGATATAAAGATGAGAATTTGCTAAAAATGATGTAATATGTTTGGTAAGTATATAGTGGTAAGGGAGTTATGGAAGGAAGAAGTAAGATTGGTGTGTGTTGATAATTCTTATACCTGGAGATGCAAAGGATATAAAGGTTCATTATACTGTTCTTTCTACTTTTGTATATGTTTGAAAATTTCAGTAATAAAAAAATAAAGAGAGAATATACTGAAAGTATACAGAGGTGAACAGTTAAAAAGGAGAAGATAAAAAGAGAGAAGGGAGAGTGAGAGGTAGAGAATGCCAGAGGTCACAGGCAGAGAAATGAAAATAAAAACAAAATAAAAATGGCATCAGATATTTCAAAAGTAACCTTATTGCCAGTCTACCATGAAGAAATGTCTTCAAAATTATGAAAGAAATTTTTTTTAAGTCAGAATTTTAAGTCAGTATCAAACAACTGTAAGGGTAGAATGAAGACTTTTAAAAAAATGCAAGGCATTCTCTTTCTTGACAAATATTAGAAAGACTGCTTTTAAAAAATGAGAAGTAAACAAAGGGAGAGACACCAAATAATACAAGAAACAGAGGAACCAACACAGAGCAAAGAAAATGGCCTTTCTTTGATAGCTAAGGTCTGAAGCTAAAAATCAACCAGGCCATATTAGATGATAAAGCAGTTGGGAGATTATGAAAGTAGAAAAAAGCACAAATCCTAGATTAAGCAAATATTTTTATCAGTATCAATATCAAATTGAGGTTTCAGAAAGTATTGGTAATTGAAACTATCTACTGAAGTATTTTTTAAAATAGTAATATACATAGAACACTAAGCAAATTTTTTTAAAAAACAATAAAAATAAAGTCATTCTGAAAAGAGTATAATTCTCCATTTAGGAATATGCAACATACATTGCTATAAAATGCAAACACTGACTTGCTTTGACCTCAAGTTGTAATCATTCAATTGGGAGAATAATAAAGAGAACATAGAATAAAATGCTGCAATTACCAAAAGGTAAATTTAATAGATTATTTTTTAATTGACAAATCATAAAAAGCTTATTATTTAATAACATAAAAGTGAAGTTTATAATTGAGGGCTGAATGAGCAAAGCTGGGAATTGGAGTGATGTGGCGGAAAATAATGCTATTTTTTAAAGTACTATTTGAGTAATTTTGATTATATTGATAAAATACATACATTTTTAAAGTGATTTTTAAAATTTTGAATATACATCTGCATCCAAATATATTTATATGCATTTTGTACATATATAGATATATATGCACACATACACACACATAAACACACATACAGACACACACATCTACATACACATACAAATGCTGGGAGGTATATTTTTCATTGTTGCAATAGTTATCGTAGTTTCCTTTCCATATTAGCCAGGTTGCCAGCTGCTCTTTGAATTTGCAGAAATGAAAGGTCATCTTGGTGTAGATCTTTTTTGTCCTGCCCTGAGTCATTTGTGTGACCCTTCTAGTTATGCAAACATGGGGCAAGTAGATACTCATTGTCCTGGGATTAAAATATAGCAAAACTTTTTTTCCTCCCATGCGATTTAGCAAGAATCATGTCTATGCAGAGCTCAGAGTTAGAGACTGAATCTGTTTGGACTGTGGCTCTGGAGACATTCTGGCCAAAGCACCAAGCAAGAAATCGCAAGAGTCTCTGAAATAAAAAGGTTTGTTGATGATAGGAAGAATCTAGACATGTGATTTATCTTAATATGAGAAACAACCTAAGAATTTGTTAAATGGAACTGATTTTAGCCCAGTTTATGGCTAATACTGGAAACTCTTACAGATCACTAGCCCAAGGAGTTGAAGGCTAAATGTAAAAACAAGAGTAAACTAAAATAAACTATAACCTTGGTGTTCAGCTTGAAGTCACAAATGAAAGTCCTAAAATGTGGAACAATGTTATGCCAGCAATAATCACAAATGTTATCCATTGATGTGTGTAGAATGAATCTCCAAAAGCTCCCTTATGAGGCTGCAAAAAATAACAGCAGTGGTGAACCTATTAATATTCTACTTCTCTCTCAGTTTGACAATTAGAAAAAAAATTGTTCCCTTCTACCATGAATTAACTGATAGGATCTTTGCCCAATTTGAAGTGGTGAAGAGGCCTTAAGATAAAGATTGTAAAAATCATTGCTAATAGACATTGTGGGCTATAAACGTAACTGAAAAAAATGAAATTAATTTAAAAAATCAAACATATGATAAGACTTCATATGTAATCTAAAATGACAGGGTAGGTGTCACTATTTATAAATATATATATGAAAACATAAATTCATATGTCATTTACATCAGTTTACCCTAATCAGGTACCACGTTAGTAACTCAAGTGTATAGACATTTCATAGATATTGTTCTCATCCTAAGTCATAAATCTCTGAAATTTCTTCTTCACTGACTCTCCTTTCTTCTAAATATAATAGTGAATCCTTGAGATTCTTTCTAATCTCAAAACCAGAATTTTTTTTTCTGTAAAGGGTCAGAGTGTAAGCATTTTATACTTTCCATCTATAATGTGTCTGTTGCAAATACTCAGCCTGCTATTTTAGTGTAAAAGCAGATGTCAATATTTGTAAATAACTAGGCATTGCACTGTCCTAAGAAAATTTTAATTAAAAAACAGATGTCTGGTCATGTCAGATTTGGCCAGTGAATTTTTATTTCTAAGACTTAGAATATTCCTAGAAAATTTTTCTACAAGTCTGGAAGGAGCATATCTTACATTCAGCCAGATTCCAATGGCCAGAAATCACTCACATGGCCCCAATCTGATTGCAAGAGAGGCTGAGAAATGTACTCCTATGTGAGGCAGTGTAGCTAGCACAGGTTAGACATACATAGATAAATATCCCATAGGTAGGTTTTAGGAAGCATTCAGACATTTTTTTTTCTTTTTTGAGTTGGAGTCTCACTCCTTTGTCCAGGCTGCAGTGCAGTGGCATGCACACTCACGGCCACCCCAGCGTTGACCTGCTGGGTTTCGGCCATCCTTCCGCCTCAGCCTTCGGAGTAGCCGGAACAACAGGAGCACGCTATCACGCCTGGCTATTTTTTATTTTATTATAGAGACGAGGTCTTGCCAAGCTGCCAGGCTGGTCTCGAGCCCACGGGCTCAGGCAATCCACTTGCCTCGGCCTCCCAAAGTGCTGGGATTACAGGCTGAGCTACTAAGCCCGGCCTCAGACATTTTTAAAATTACATTTTACTGCAGGTCAAGTTGGCAGTCTACCCCACCCCTTTGGCAAATCAAAAGAAAACCCCATCACATACAAGACTAGGACAGTCCAACCTTTCAACTCATAGTTTAGCATAATAACCTCTAAGAGTCTTTCAGGTTCCTTGTTGAAGGTGGAAGACCAAAGGCCCTCCCTTAATTGGCCAAAGCCATAGAAATGATAATAAGACCAATGATAGGGTTTGTAGGGGAATGGGAGAGGAGGTTGCAGTTAAAACAACTCAATGGCCCATAAAGCTAACACTCTGTTGTAACAGCGTCCTGGTACTGGTACTAATTGCTTTAGTGCCAATATCTACTTTCCTGAGATGCAACCCAAAGCTATGTGACTGATAAGAGCA
>CAUYQG010120031.1:0-18612 GCA_963574415.1 Tarsius wallacei | reverse complement strand
CACGCCTGGCTAATTTTTTGATTTATTGTAGAGATGAGGTCTCACTTGCCCAGGCGGGTCTCGAACCCACGGGCTCAGGCAATCCACTCACCTCAGCCTCCCAAAGGCGCGGGATTACAGGCTGAGCCACCGAGCCCGGCTTCTTTATTTTTTCAATTCTTCCAGTCTAGTGAGTCAGGAGTATATAACATACTTTAATGTCATCATTTGCTTAGTTGACAGTCATACAATGTAATTTTTCCCTTTAAAATACACTTCTTAAATTAGGAAGGTAAATGGTAGCATTACAGAAACTTTGTAAAATGGAGGAAAATTTGTCTATAATCATATTCTCCTAACATTGTTAATATTTTCAGTATTTTGTTCTTTATACATATATTTTGACATTCAAAGGTTGTTTTTATCTTTTCACTTAACATGGCATAAATTTATTATATAGCTTCAAAACCGTTATGTTAAATCACTGCATCTTGTTCTATTAGATTTAGCAATTTAACCATTTTCCTACCTTTCGATTATTCACATAATAAACATGATTATATATTTGTATGTGTACATATATGTATTCAATTTTTATTGATAGATGTGTTTCAGTATATTTGTCCATTAGAATAGATTCTCAGAAGTGGGATCATTTATTGGGTCAATAAGCCTGGGCATTTTTGTAACTTTTGTTAAATTTTCAAAAATTGACTTAAACAAATGAAGCTCATATGTTTATATTGCCATCAGCATATATGATTTGTCAGTATATGGAATTTCCAGTTTCACCTTATCCTTGACTTCATCAGAAGTTGCTTTAAAATTATTTACCTTATGCTAATTTGACTATTACTGACGCTGAACATTTTTTACCCTTGTAAATTATTTTTATTTTCTCTTTTACAAAATGTATGGTCATGTTATTTGACTACTGATTTGCTGCGCTTTTTTTTCCCCCTTTTCTTTCTCAGTCAGACCTCTTAAATAAGTAAAACATTAATGTTTCTTCCAGTCATTTTTGTGGTAAATATATTCTTTCCTGTCTTTTATTTTGATTTTTTTCATATATAGAAGTTTCACATTTTTATGAGACTCAACAGTTATCTATCTTAGAAGGTAATATGTGATATCAAAGAACACAGGAGAGGAAGTCAAGAAATCAGGGTTCTGGAAAGAGGTATTTATAATACTTGTTATATTTGAAAAGGATTCATATCCAAAATGTATATGAGAATGTTTACAAATCAAATAGAAAAAGACAGACAACCCAATTTCAATAAATGGGGAAGAGCCCTAAACTGGCAATTTATAAAAGGTATCTAGATCTCTAAACCATCTGGCAGCATATATGTTGAATGAATGCAAACTGTTTTTACATTACTTGTGTAAAACATATTTTAAAAAATATATTTTTGGAAAGATATATTGTAAAGCCAGATTTATAAAAGTTTGGTTATCCAGAGTATAGACACCGTATTTTTAGTGTGGCCGGTTAGATTTTACTGTACTTCTGTAGGAGAGACATCAGGTTTTTTTGCCTTATTCTGCCTTTTTTGTTTTGTTTTTTAAGTCAGAGTCTCACTCTGTCACCCAGGCTGGAGTGCACTGGCATGCTTACAGCCACCGCAGCCTCAACCTGCTGGTCTCAGGTGATCCTTCTACCTCAGCCTTCCAAGCAGCTGGAACCACAGGCATGTGCCACCACACCCGACTAATTTTATGATTTATTGTAGAGACGAGGTCTCGCCATGTTGCTCAGACTGGTCTCGAACCCCTGGGCTCAGGCAATCCTCTCGCCTCTGCATCCCAAAGTGCTGGGATTACAGATGTGAGCCACCATGCCCGACTGCCTTATTTTGCCTTTAACAGGAAATTATTTTTGTGGTTTCTTTGCCTGTTGAATATGATGTTAATTTTTACTATCCACCCTCTACATATTCTCTAGGAAAAATCGTTCATTAGGAAATAGTAATTTTTTTAGATCTTGCACGTTTATCAGGTTTAAGGAGTATTTTGGGTTTCAATGACTCTACCAAAGTGTGAGAAAAAGGAAAGGGAGTCAGAAATTCAATGGTGAAAATATTGTGTCACAAAAAAGCACATTAAAAATAAAATCCTACATCAAATGTACAAGTACATGTGGTTGTTTTTCTTATTCTTCACCATAGGATATAATGTGAATGATTTTTATCTTTGCAAATGGAACAACACTAAGAAATTCATCCTGCCTTGTAATAAATGCCTGTTTTGGATACGTACATCTCAGCTAATTATTATGTGAGCCTCCAAGTTACTCCTTCTATACGTGGTTACTCCCATCTTACAGAATCTATTATAAAATATAGTGATTTTAGCATAATTCTGTGTATGTCCATGGACATCTTTTCTTAAATTATCTCTTTTAGATTTCCTAACAGATTTTCTTATATAGTGTTTTATTTCCTCCTCCCGGACTTCGCCTTTTCAAGCTCTTTTTGCTAACTTCCTTCTCACACATAGACTCCTCTCTTTTCTTGAGTACAGATGCAGTACCCCTTATCTGAAATGCTTAGGACCAGAAGTGTTTTAGATTTTGGATTTTTTTCAGATTTTGGAATATTTGCTTTACTACTTACTGGTTCAGCATCCCCAACCCAAATATCCCCAATCCAAAATGCTCATGCTCAAAAAGTTTCAGATTTCAGATTTTTGGATTAAGGGTACTCAACCTGTAATAGCTGTTTACACAAGATAGACATTCACCAGCCAACCTATTATTACTCTCTTTATAACTTAGTTCCCCTTGGATACTAACCTAACCCTCAAAGGGTATATACTTTTTTGAGACAAATTCACACCCCAGGTACATTTTTTTCCTGCATAAATCTCAGGTGTTCCATATCTTCCCTTCCCCTCAAGCCTGGACTTCTGTTTGTCTTTCATTAGGATACTATATAACATCATTGAATAATCTTCCAACTGGATAGTCTTCCTGGGTTTGGGAACGTTCTCCTCAGAACTGTCATCCCTCGAATTTGAACATCTCTGATGTATTCAGACCTTTCTTTACCTATGTTCCCCTGTCATAACTTTTTTCTGACACATATTTTAATATTTTTTATTCAAGAAGACACACACACACACACACACACACACACACACACACATACACACACACACACACACCCCACACCCTAGCCTGGGATATTACCTTTTTCAGATATCTTGAATTCAAGATACAAGGTATTATTTTATCTTCTTCATGAGACACATGGTCTATTTATAGTATTCTTAGACTCTCTTTTCAGTGTTTTCATAGAATGTGAATTGTGCCTTTTCTGGAAGAACTTAAATGTGTATTGCATGTACAAGGGTAGAAAATACTTATTTTGAAATACCGAACACATTTACTATTGTAAAAAAAATGTTTAGTAGATATTTAATCTGCATCAGTAACAGAGGACCATATCTTGTACCTTATTTACTTTTATGAAAAATGTTATTGCTGCAAGTCCTCCAGTAAAACAGTTAGTTGCTAGTTTTAAATTTTAGACCAGTTTTTCTCTGCTACTTACTTCTTCTATCTTTTTCCAGCTACGTTTAGAGAGTTCAAACTAATTTTGTTCTATGCAAAAACTTAATGAGAAAGGGAAGTCTGTTCTAAGCGTCCAAATATAAACTGCTTTTGTGTGATCTGTAGTTTTATGAACCATACCATAATCTTTTGAAGGGATAACTGAGAAGTGACTTATTAATAGATGAGAGGGGAAAAATTCATGTTATAATATCTAAATGGAAATTTTGATGTTCAGTTCATCTATGTTTTATTTAGATGTCCCTGGTAGATTTGGGAAAGAAGCTTTTAGAAGCGGCACGAGCAGGTCAAGATGATGAAGTTCGTATTTTGATGGCAAATGGAGCTCCTTTTACTACAGACTGGGTAAAGAATTATTTTAATGTTGTGGTGGGTTTTTTTTCTTCTCCTTCTTCTTGTTTTTGAGTTTTTCCAGATAAAAATTTAATCAGCATTGCAAGGGGTAAAAAAATTTTTTTTTCATATTTGTTTACACTTTTAGAATCATAACTATCTTTTAAAAGGAGTGACTTGTATTATTTTCTTTTATATTGGGCAACCTTACCCAAATAGTCTGTCCACAAAGAGTTTTTCTTTTAAACTTTAGAGTACACTAATGTGAGATGAATAGTAAATGTAACTGCTTGGTATTTAATTTAAAAATCTTATGGATAGCACATGTAGAATTTATAATTCAGAAAGAACAGAAAGATTGGAGTTAGTGTTATAACTGCTCCTAAAAAGAAAAAAAAGGTTGTGTTTCAATTGATACTTGGAAAATGATTGCAAACATGACTAAAGAGGAAGAAAGAAATGAGAATGAGTTCTTGGTTACTTGGAAGGCAAAAAACATAAATCTGTTTAATTCTGGTAGTAAATCAAAAGAAATGGTCTTGAGATATGGAGGGCTGGGAATTTGAATGAACAGATTGTTACCATTGGTAACCACTAAAAATTCCAGATTTTTTTTTTTTTTGGCTTACTTTGTCCTTTGTTGTTTTTTTTTAATAAGAAACAAACAGAATTTTGTTATTATGGAAATTTTCAAACATATATCAATCCCTCTGTATCCTTTATCCAACTTCAAAAATTACCAAATTATGATGAATCTTGTTTCCTCCATACTCCATCTGCTTTCTTTGTTCTGTGTTATTTTAAAGCAAATTCCTGGAAATATATCATTTCATCCCTAGATGTTTCAGCATCTGTCTTTAAAAGATAAAAGACTTTTTGATTAAATATATATATATTTTTGAGTTGGAGACTCACTCTGTTGCCCAGGCTGGAGTGCAGTGGCACACTCACGACCACCGCAGCCTTGACCTGCTGGGCTCAGGTGATCCTTCCGCCTCAGCCTTCCAAGGAACTGGAACTACAGGCACGTGCCACCACGCCCGGCTAATTTTTTTGATTTATTGTAGAGATGAGGTCTTGCCAAGTTGCCTGGGCTGGTCTTGAACCCATGGGCTCAGGCAGTCCTCTCATCTCAGCCTCCCAGAGTGCTGGGATTATACACGTGAGCCACCACACCCAGCCTTGATTAAGTATTTTAAAGAAAACTTTTTTTTGGTTTTGTTTTGAATGGGCATTTCACTCAGTCACCCAAACTGGAGTGTAGTGGCACCATCACGGATCACCACAGCCTCAACCTCCTGGGCTCAGGAAATCCTTCTGTTTCAGCCTCCCAAGTAGCTGGGACTACAGGTGCGTGCCACCACACCCAGCCAATTTTTTTTTACATTTTGTGGAGACAAGGTTCCACTATGTTGCCTAGGCTGGTCTCAAACTCCTGGGCTCAAGCAATCCTCTCACCTAGGCCTCCTGAAGTGCTGGGATTACAGAAATCCACTGCACTGTCACATATCTTAAAGAAAATCTTAAGCACACTACTGAGTTAGAAAGAAAGCAAAGGATTATGGCTGGGCTAGGTGGCTCAGCCTGTAACCCCAGCACTTTGGGAGGCCGAGGTGAGTGGATTGCCTGAGCCTGCGGGTTCAAGACCCGTCCAGGCAACTCGGCGAGACCTCGTCTCTACAATAAATCAAAAATTAGCCGGGCGTGGTAGCGCCCAACTGTAGTACCAGCTACTTGGAAGGCTGAGGCGGAAGGATCGTTGGAGACCAGCAGGTTGAGGCTGGGGTGGGCGGGAGCATGCCACTGCACTCCAGTCTGGGCGACAGAGTGAGACTCCAACTCAAAAAAAAAAAAAAGGATTATCAACCTGAAAAACTAAGTGAATGCTGGAACCCAGATTAATTTTACCCTGAAGAGCATTTGCTGAACTCAAATTTGCCTGTTGGTTTTCCCATCTCACTGGCACGTGGTACTGGGGATAAATACCTGGGACTGCTCATGGAGAAAAGTCTAATAGGAAATTCCCTTTGCAAAATTCTGGAATTGCAAAGAGCTGTGCCTTCAGTGTAAGAGTAAAGCAGAGATACCCATTCCCTCCTCCTGCCTGCTCTTGCCCCTGTACCTGTTGCTAGGCTACCCTGTGAAGAAAATGACCTGACTTAAGGCACACCATGGAAAGAGGAAAAATTTGACAGTGAGAATTTGAAATCACAAGACAGCCCTTGCATACGCTTATAGCTTGAATTTGTAAAAACTTTTGTGTACTTTAAAAAACTGTAAAGGGCCAGGTGTGGTGGCTCATGCCTGTAATCCTATCACTTTGGTAGGCCAAGGCAGGAGGATTGCTTGAACCCAGGAGTTTGAGACCAGCTTGAGCAACATAGCAAGACCTCATCTCTACAAAAAATCAAAAAATTAGCTGTGTGTGGTGGCACGCAACTGTATTCCTAGCTATTTTGGAAGCTAAGGAGGGAGGATCACCTGAGCTCAGGAGTTCAAGGCTGCAGTGAGCCATGATCATGCCACTGCACTCCAGCCTGGGCATCAGAGTGAGACCCTGACTTAAAAAATAAAGTAAAATTAAAAACTCCATAAACTAAGAAATGAATTTGAATTGATCTTTGGACTAGGGATTACCCAGGTTCCTGGCAGAAGCAAATGCATATATCCTCTCTGGAGGAACCTGCCTTCATTCCAGGCTTCAGCCACAAATGAGATTCCCAGGAAAGTGAGCAGTCAAAAATAACTAAACATACAAACACAAGACAACTTGTAACAATAACCTGCTAAAACAACTGACAGCAGAAGCAGGCTCACAAGGACTTTAGTTAATATTTTACTAATGGATTAGAAACAACTAAAGAAAAAAATTAGTAAACTAGAAGATATGAGAAAAAAAATTCAGAGTATAGCACAGACAAAAATAGATAAAAATTATAAAAGAGATGTTGAGTCATGAAGGATAGTGTGAGAAAGTCAAACATATTTAATCATACATTCATTCACAAGGAGAGTGAGAATAGGGATGAAATAATTTAAATAGATAGTTGCTGAGAATTTTCTAGAACTAATGAAAGATGGCAACCCGCCGATCCTAGAAGCCCAGCAGATCTTCAGCAGGATCAATTTATAAGATAATCCATATCTAAGTACATCATAGTGATGTACTACATTAAGACAAAAAGATCTTAAGAAGGATTGGTATTCATAATCATAAGGAATTCCTATGGATCAGTAATGAAAATAAAAGGCAATAGAAAACTAGGCAAATGACTTGATACGGTGCTTTACCAAAGAGAAAGTTTGAATGACCAATAAACATGAAAAGATGCTCGGCTGCATTACTAATTGGGTAAATACAAAGTAAAACCATGAAATACTATTACATATCCACCAGACTAGCAAAAAAAAAAAAAAAAGGCAGGCAGTACCAAGACTTGGTTAGGAGGTGGTGAAGTGGGAACTGTCAAATAGTTCTGGTAGAAGTGTGAATTCGTGTAATCATTTTGGAAGACAGTTTAGCAATACCTAGTAAATTTGAGCATGTGTATACCCTAGGACATAACAGTTGAACTTCAGAATATTCCCAAGAGAAACTCTTGCTGATGTATCTGAGAGACACTTCTGTATTTAGCAGCAGCATTATTTATTATAATAAAAAACTGAAAACCCAGATGTTCATTAGCAGATTGATTTAAATTAACTGTGGTTTATTCATTCAGTGGACTGTTGGAAAGCAGAGAAAATTAGTAAACTAAACTTATATTTATTAACATGGGTAAATCTCATGAACATAATAATGTTAAGCAAAAGAAGGCAAGTCTATTTAAATAAAGTTCAAAACAGGAAAACTAAAGTATTATTTAGGGATATATAAGTGATACAAAGGAAAACAAAGTAACTTGTTACAAAGTTCAGAATATTAATTACCTCTGGGGCTGAGGGAGGGGTTTGTGATTAAGGAGTGGCGTGTGGGAAGAGTTTTAATTACGGAAATGTTTTATTACTCTACTCTGGTGTTGATTTCACAGATGTTTGCCTTATTATTTTTCTTTTAACAACTAAAAAGAGAAGGTCTCAGAGGGGGAAAAAAATAGACCCTAATGTCACAATGAACAAAACTCCTGGTTGCTGAATGGGCTGTTGAGATACTTTCATTCAATATTAGAATTTCTGGGCATGGTGGCCCATACCTGTAATTCTAGCACTTTGGGAGGCCAAGGCAGGAGGATTGCTTGAGCACACATGTTCGAGACCAGCCTGGGCAACAAAGCCTCTACAAAAAAATACCAAAAAAAAAATTTTAATTGGACATGGCGGTGCATGCCTGTAGTCCCAGCTCTTGGAAGACTGAGGTAGAAAGATCATCTGAGCCCAGGAGGGTAAGGCAAAGGTGTGCTGAATCCCGCCACTGTACTCCAGTTTGGGCCAACAGAGTGAGACCCTGTCACCATATAATTTTTAAAATATTATATATACATATATATATGTTAGAATTTAAGATTGTAGAAAAAAAGGCCAGCTATAGACAAATATGACAAAACATGGAGAAAGAAAGGATTGTTTAAGCATCTTTTTTGAATCTGCTAGAATTATGTCTTTAAAATGCAAAGTTTTAGGGGAGGGAGGGACATACCTCATTAACAAGGGTACCTGCATAATCAACGTTTGTATACCTAACCCTGAATTGTACCCCACATCTTTATAATTTTTTTAAAAATGCAAAGTTTTAGTCAGTGTAATGGCCTGTGTCTGTAGTCCCAGCTACTCTGGAGACTGAGGTGATTGAGGCAGGAAGATCGCTTGAGCCCAAGAGTTCCAAGTTGTAGTGCTCCATCATTGTGCCTGTGAATAGCTACTGCACTTCAGCCTGAGTAGTGTAGCAAGACCTTGTCTCTAATTTTTAAAAAATCATATTAGTAATAAAACAATTATTCCCAAGGTAAAGAATTTCCATTTTAACCATGTAGTAAGAGCACATGCCTAGCTTTGTATTATAATTCTTGTTGTGTGACCTCAGACAAATCAGTAACCTCTTTGTGACTTAGATTCTTTTACTGCCTGATGAGGAAAGTAATAGTAGCTATGATAGGAAGAGATTAAATGAGATAATATGTATAAAAGTTCTAGGATAGTGTGTTTCATGGAAAGTACTTTAAAAACTTCAGTTACTGTTATTAGTACAATGGTAATAATAGCAAATTTTGTGCTTTAGTGAAATATCGTAGTTCTCTGGAATACTGGTGACTTGGTAATCAGAGAATTGTAGGGATTTTCTGTGCCTATAAATACATGTGCTATAACTTAATTATTTCACCTATTCAGAGTTATGCCTCTAAGGCTCTTCCTTCACTCACATTTTAGTACTTCCCCTGTACATTGTAGATGTTGATTTATTGGTTAGATTGCATGGAATCAATTTCAGGAGAATTGAGCTCTGTCTTGGTTCTGTCCTGACCTACCATTGGCAGGTGAACCTCCAGTTTTTCCTTAGAAAAATAATCTTTTAAGAAGGTCACTGAGGTGCTTTAGTAAATTAATTTTTTAAGTCCTCCAAAAGTTTTTTTCACTTAATGTAAAAATGTATACTATTACATTTATTTGATATGAATTTTATAGGTGAAAAGAAGTTAATTTGGCAAGTTTTATGTGATTGGTATGAGGAAAACATTTCAATACTTAGAAATTATCTTTAATTTCTATTGAAATTAATTTTGCTTAGACTCTTTATCTGATAAAAAATGAAAAATGTAAGTTTGAATTAAAGGAAATATTGGCTTTTCTTCTTCACTGAGAAGTGTTTGGAAATTCTTGAAGGCCTTATGAAGAGGATGAAATAAGCACAAGTCATTTCTTTTGAATTTTGAGTTACTATGTAATAGATAATATAATCTGTTAACTGTGTAAACAAAAAAAGTAAAATAGTACATAATAGAAGTGTGTGGATAATAACTGTCAATGTGGATTTTTAAATCTTATGGTGCAGCTGGGAACTTCTCCACTTCATCTGGCAGCACAGTATGGTCATTACTCCACCACAGAAGTACTGCTCCGAGCTGGTGTAAGTAGGGATGCCAGAACCAAAGTGGATCGAACACCATTACACATGGCAGCTTCTGAGGGCCATGCCAGCATAGTAGAGGTTTTGCTTAAGGTATGTGTTCTCTTTTCGCACTTTGCTTTTGAAAGTAAGCCCCCAAAACCTTTATGGTTTTTTAAGAAAATACGAACTAGTTTTATTGAATGCTTACTTAGGGTTTACCTGTGGCATCTCATTTTTTGTGTATCTAAGCTCATTAACTGAAAATTATCTTAAAGTTTTAATTCCTGAGAAGCTAAAAATTTTTTTAGTATATTCTCAGTTAAGTCAGATAATTTATTTCTTAGATCTTGGTCTACCCATGGTGAGGGACTACAGCTTTGCTTTAATACAATCAAAATGCTCATGGAAGGGAACACTAGGCTTGGGTGATTAACAAATAATATAAATGGGGGTTGTCTTTAATGACTAAATGCCAAAAAGTGATATAGAAAATTCTGAAACATTCTGGGTGATAGACATTATTCTTGATCCTTTTTATTATGACTTCTAGATCAGCCTATCCAAAAGAAATATAATGTAAACCATAAATGCAAATCACATATACTGTATGTAATTCTACCTATTCTATTAGCTACATTTTTAAAAAGTAAAAAGTAATTTTAATATTATTTAATTTTATTTAACCCAGTATTTAGAGAGATTATCATTTCAACATGAAATCAATATAAAATTATTAATTAGAAATTGTACATTCTATATTTTGGTATTAAGTCTTTGAATTTTCATGTCTATACATACAGCACATCTCTCTTCTGACTAACCCCATTTAAAAAAATTTTTTTTAATGAATAGAGGTCTTCCTTTGTCGCTCAGGCTGGAGTGAGGTGGCATGATTGCGGCTCACTGCAGTCTCAGCTTCCTAGGCTCAGGCAATCCTTTCACCTCAGCCTCTCAAGTAGCTGGGACTACACCTGGCTGGTTTTTTTATTTTTTTGTAGAGATGAGGTCTCTCTCTGTTGCCGAGGCTGATCTCAAACTCCTGAGCTTAAGCAGTCCTTCTACCTCGACCTCCCAAAGTGCTGGGAATCACATATGTGCCACCACACCCAGCCTACCTACATTTCAAGTGCTTAATAGCTACATGTGTCTGTTGGCTATCTTTGGACAATATACCTCTAGAGAGCTTCCTTTTAATTCCTTACATTGCACTGGTTTTGAAAGCAAAAAATATTTTTGTGTAAAATGAGGAAATAGGGGACCAACTCCCATACAGCATTAGAGCCCTTCATGTTGCCAGGCTAGGTGACTCAGCCTGTAATCCCAGCTCTTTGGGAGGCCAAGACGAGTGGATTGCCTGAGCCCGTGGGTTCGAGACCTACCCGGGCAACTTGGCAAGATCTCGTCTCTACAATAAATCAAAAATTAACTGGGCGTGGTAGCGCACACCTATAGTTCCAGCTACTTGGAAGGCTGAGGCGGAAGGATTGCCAGAGCCCAGTTGGTTGAGGCTGCGGTGGCCGGGAGCATGCCACTGTACTCCAGTCTAGGCAACAGAGTGAGACTCTAACTCAAAAAAAAAAAAAAATACCCCTTCATGTCCATAGCTGTGTGACTGACAAAAATAATTGCCTCACGCCTAAGAAATTAGAAGGAAAGCAATTTGGAAAGTCAACATGATAGAAAAAATGTTTAAATGACAGATGAGTGGTGATTGGCAAAATGTATTTAACACAAAAGGTAAAGTTCTGATTATATTATTTGTCCTTTAAAGTAAAGGGACTAGTATTTTCATATCAAGGGTTCTTTATACAGCATTTCATATTTTGATAATCCCTTATTTTGAAATATTTTTGTAGCATGGTGCTGATGTCAATGCAAAAGACATGTTAAAGATGACAGCTCTGCATTGGGCCACAGAACATAATCATCAAGAGGTGGTGGAACTTTTAATCAAATATGGTGCTGATGTACACACACAAAGTAAATTTTGTAAAACTGCATTTGATATTTCAATAGACAATGGGAATGAAGATTTAGCAGAGATATTGCAGGTAACTTTTGGCTTTTAATTTGAGAAAAAAGCTTTATGTGTAGCCAGATCTCTGTCTTATGGATAATTTAAACTATATAGCTTGTAGTTTTTCATTTTGGACTTAGTTATTTTGGACATGCCTTTTTCTCTTTCACGAAGCTCTTTGTTCATTATGTTCATGTTCCTGATTGTAAGACCACAGTCTTTTCATGTAACATAAGATTAGATAAGGTGATTACTTTCTGTGTTTTAAGTTCCTGAATTCCTTTTCTAGATATTTTATTCTATCAATATTTTTGTTGCATTTTTGGATACTATATGGTTTTTCAAAGTCTATTATAAGTTACTTTATAAAAATTAAAAATTAAAAAACAATTTTTGCAACCATAATAATGTCCCTTGAGTAAATGATGCAGTCTTTAGTCATTCTGATTTTGTTTCTCTTATTTTTTAACATCCTCAAAAAAATCTGTTGTGGACATAGTTGCTACTAGTTTTTGGACATGTTTTTCTAGTAACCAGCATTGCTTCTCTGTTCTTTGGCTGGATGACATGATGTAAATTATCTTCTTTCCTTACTGTCTCTTTTTGCCTATCTTCTTGTTCCCCTTCCCAGTAGAACACTTCTTCTCTAAGACCCTCTGACTCTTCTGAACTTTCGCTAGTTACTTAAAAGATGTTTTATGTTCAGGAAAATGAGTTTTACTATGTCTCTTCTCACTCTTTTACTCTTAAGAGTGCAGTTTGGGGGTTGGGGTTGAAGATGGGGAACAATTAATTGCTAAGATCATGCTTTATATATGTGGTGTAATATATTGATGAATATAGTAGAAGAAATAATTAACTTCCTATAGCTACAGGGTAGCTGTATATATATGGATATATATATCTACCTATATAAATATATATATTTCATTATAAATAGACATTTAAAAATCTACATATAGATATCTCTATATATCTATCTATATATAGATATATAGATAGATAGATTTTTTTTGGTCTCACTGTATTGCCCAGGCTGGTCTTGAACTCCTGGGCTCAAGCAATCCTCCCACCTCAGCCTCCTGAGTGGCTGGGATTACAAGTACCCACCACCATGCCCCTCTTAATGTCCAGTTTTTCTGTGTTCTATGAAAGCCTTTCAGATACCCATATCTCCTCTCACAGGATTTTGCTGCTTTGCCTGAGAGCAAGATTTGGGATATAAATACTAACCTATGATTTATCGCTATACTCTCAGTGGACCATAGACAAATATTTCCATGTGTATTATATGATTCCTCCTAGAGAATGTTCCTTTATATGTGTGATTGCATTATATGGAGAATTTTTGCTGTATGTTCTGGTTATAATTCTGAAAGCATTGTGGTGATTTTTCCTCTAGATTGCTATGCAGAACCAAATCAACACAAACCCAGAGAGTCCTGACACTGTGACGATACATGCTGCAACACCACAGTTTATCATCGGACCTGGCGGGGTGGTGAACCTAACAGGTCTGGTATCTTCAGAAAATTCATCCAAGGCAACAGGTATTGAGATGCACATAGGATAGCTGTTGGGATTTATGCTTTAGTAGGTATTCATCCTTTTAAGAAAGGACTGTTGGAGAATAAGGGTAAGATTATATCAGCCACTTTGGTTTCCTTTGATATAATTGGCAAAAAAACCCCACAAATTGTTGTGAGATAAAACAATCTAAAGAAAGGTAATATTGCAAAATATACTACAACATTACCTTTCAAAAACTAATGCTTTCCAAGCTTCATTTAAGAGTTGAATAAGATAAATAGAATACCAGAAATATACATAGGATTAAGCTCCTTAGAAATTAAAATCTATTTTCTTTTTTCTTACAGATGAAACGGGTGTATCTGCTGTTCAGTTTGGAAACTCTTCAACATCAGTATTAGCTACATTAGCTGCCTTAGCTGAAGCCTCTGCACCATTGTCCAATTCTTCAGAAACTCCAGGTTAGAAAAACAGGTTAAATGTGTACATTAAAAGTTGCATATTCAAATACTCACAAAAGCCAGGAAGGTAATAAGACATTAAAGTGTACAGGTTTGAGATTATGCCCAGCAGAAGAGTGTGGGGCAGGGGCAGGGGACATCTGCAACTCAGCTCTAACTGATTATAGTCATGAACCCAGTGTTGCTAGATTCTGTGTTTTTTTGTTTTTTTATATATTTTTTTGAGTGGGAGTCTCACTCTGTCGCCCAGGCTAGAGTACAGTGGCATGCTCATGGCCACCGCAGCCTCGATCTGCTGGGTTCAGGCGATCCTTCCTCCTCAGCCTTCCAAGTAGCTGGAACTACAGATGCATGCCATCACATCTGGCTAATTTTTTTGTATTTTATTGTATTTTTGGTATTTTATTGTAGAGATGAGGTCTCACCAAGTTGCCCAGGCTGGTCCCTGATGATCTGAGGTGGAGCTAAAGTGATAATGCTACCACTGGGGAGTGGCTGCAAATACAGATTTATATTAACAGTGAGGTTTGACTGCACAGAAACCATAATAAATCAGTTGCTTGTAGACTCATATCAAAACCCTATCAGTGAGTGCCAAATGAGTTGATGTACTTCAGTTGTACAGCTACATCTGGTGGCTTTAAGTCAGAATCTGATACTTATTTTAGTCCATACGTGGCCTGCCCATTATTTTATTTACCACTTCTTCTTTTTTTAAAATGATGGGTTGTATAATTATTTCATTATATATTACAGTGCAGTAATAATAGAAATGAAGTGCACAATAAATGTT
Organism: Tarsius wallacei; assembly: GCA_963574415.1. Taxonomy (NCBI): domain Eukaryota; kingdom Metazoa; phylum Chordata; class Mammalia; order Primates; family Tarsiidae; genus Tarsius; species Tarsius wallacei. The sequence continues at coordinate 3,879 of CAUYQG010120031.1, read as the reverse complement.
ATGCACTTGAATCATCCCAGAATCATCTCCCTGACTCCCACCAATTTGTGGAAAAATTGTCTCCCACGAAACCAGTTCCTAATGCCAAAAAGGTTAGGGACTGCTGATCTAGGGTACCATGCCATTTCACTTGGGAATTATGGCTTTAAGTAGCATCTTCATGATTACATTAGGACTGTGTTTGACATATAAAACAAATTTTGACTGGGCGTGGTGGCTGAGCCTGTACTCCCAGTACTTTGAGAGGTGGAGGCGAGAAGATTGCTTGAGCCCAGGGGTTCGAGACCAGCCTGGGCAACTTGACGAGACATCGTCTCTACAATAAATCACAAAAACTAGTTGGGCATGGTGGCATGAGTCTGTAGTTCCAACTACTTTGAAGGCTGAGGTGGAAGGATTGCCTGAGCCCAGCAGATTGAGGCTGTGGTGACTGTGGAGCATGCCACTTTTTGGTATTCTAAGGTATTCTGCATTCTAAGGTGAAAGGATTGCCTGAGCCCACAGGTGACAAGAGTGAGACTCCAACTCAAAAAAAAGAAAAAAAAATTTAATGTTGGTCCAATGAGAACCTCATAAAGTCTATTATAATGTTTTCATTGAGAAACCAAATGATACCTATCTTTTCTAGATGTTATAAACAAATATAACTGCAGGTTGTCAGTGCTTGATGATTATAATATTTCATTGAATTGCTACTGTTGCTCAAAGGAAAGAGGTTACTTTTAGCTGTAATGGGGAGGGTGCGGTGGATTGGGGACATGTTGAATTGTATCCTAAAGAGTGGGTGGGATTTAGATAGATAGAATCTTATTATAAGTCATACGATTTTGGAAATCATTTTCATTTTGAAAGTCACTCAAATGAAGAGACAGAAAAGTAAAAGCTGTCTTTTGGGAATGCAGTTACTTTTTTTTTTCTTCTTCTTTTTTTTTTTTTTTGAGTTGGAGTTTCACTCCATTGCCCAGGCTGGAGTGCAGTGGCATGCTCACGGCCACCCCAGTGTTGACCTGCTGGGCTCAGTTAATCCTTTGGTGTCAGCCTTTTCCAAGTAGCCAGAACTACAGGCGCGCTACCACACCTGGCTAATTTTTTTTGATTTATTGTAGAGATGAGGCTGGGCTCAGTGGCTCAAGCCTGTAATCCTACCTAGCACTTTGGGAGGCCGAGGTAAAGTGATTGCCTGAGCCCACGGGTTTGAGAACAGCCCGGGCAACTTGGTGAGACCTCATTTCTACAATAAATCAAAAAATTGGCAGGGCGTTGTAGTGTGCACCTGTAGTTCCAGCTACTTGGAAGACTGAGGCGGACAGATCACCAGAGCCCAGCGGGTCGATGCTGGGGTGGCCATGAGTGTGTCACTGCACTCCAGCCTGGGCAATGAAGTAAGACTCTGACTCAAAAAAATATATAGTAGAGACAAGTTCTCACCAGGTTGCCCAGGCTAGTCGCGAATCCCTGAACTCAGGAAATCCTCTCGCCTTAGCCTCCCAAAGAAAATGCTAGGATTACAGACTTGAGCTGCTGTGCCTGGCCACTTTTTTTCCTAATGAGGAAAACCACCACCATGTAGTCCACTATTTATTAATAAACAGAGGAAATCACTTTTTCCTGTCTTTCTACTAAAGCTTAGAGGCCACTCTGGTGGTTCATGGGATCTTTTTAGAGGAAGAGACATTTAAACTGAAGATTAAATAGGAATTAGTAGAGGAAGAGTTAGAGGAAGAACATTTTAGGAAAAGGGACATGAGAAGCTTTTGAAGCCAGAAAGAACTTGTCTTTTCAGGGGACCTGGAGGTCAGTGTGGCAGAACCCAAGTAAGTGGGAGAGTCACTCAAGGTGGTTGACGGTAAGGTTATACGGGAGTTTTAAAACAATCACTTTGGCAGGCTTAGAAGAATGCTCTGGGAGGGAGTTTAGTTAGGAGTCTGATGCAGTCAGCCTGAGAAGAGATCCTACAGTGGTAGCATGAATTAGGATTTGGCAAAGAGACAATAATGAATAGATTTGAGAGTTATTTGGGATATAGAATTGGAAGTCGTGATTGGTAATATGTGGACCGTACATCTGTAGCGTAGCTATCTGGTCCTTTTAAAACACTCTTTTATAAAACTCTGTTTTGTATCTCTAGCCTGTAGCCCTACATCGAATTTTTATTTTTGTAGGGACAGGGTCTTGCTCTGTCACCCAGGCTGGAGTACAGTGGCATGGTCATAGCTAACTGCAGCCTTGACCTCCTAGGCTCAAGTGAGCCTCCCCCTTTAGCCTCCTGAGTAGTTGGGACTATAGGTGTGCATAACCACACCTGCTATGGTTTTTTATTTTTTGCAGAGATGAGGTCTCTCTATGTTGCCTAGGCTGTTTCCAAACTCCTGACCTCAAGTGATCCTACTGCCTTTGGTCTCCTAAGGTGCTGGGATTACAAATGTGAGCCACTGTGCCTGGCCTCTTATTGTTTTTTAGAGTAACTTCTGCAGATTGCTAATAAGGTAGTTTTCCCAAAGGGGTAATGTGTCTGTTTGCTTTAAAAGTTCTTTTCTTTCTCTCTAAAAGTTGAATCAGGTTTATTTTGCACTTTGTTTTTTGGTCTGTTCCTAAAATAGGATAATAAAACTGAATTGGCATTAAAGGATACTTATTGGGCCTCATAAAGTTGTTTTGTTTTTGCTTTTTTGTTTCTAACTTCAGGTTCAATGGTAGGCATAATACCTTTGAAATGTTATTTTTTGGCTGGGCGTGGTGGCGCACCTCTAATCCTAGCACTTTAGGAGGCCGAGGTGGGAGAATTGCTTGAGCCCAGGAATTTAAGACCAGCCTAGGTAATATAGCAAGACCTCATCTGTACAAAAATAAAAATTTTAAAAATTAGCCAGGTGTTGTGACATGCGCCTGTAGTCCCAGCTACTTTGGGAGACAGAGGTAGAGGGATCGCCTGAGCACAGGAGGTCAAGGTTCTCGTGAGCTATGATTGTACCATTGCACTCCAGTCAGGGACAGGGTGAGACCCTGACTCAAAAAAGAAAAAAAAAGCCATTATTTCTATTTTATTGTAAAATATTTCTAAGTAGAATTTTCAATCTTAGTATATTTCAAAGAGCATTTTCTTTTCTGTCGCATTTCAGTTTTATGGCATTATAATTAAAAAGTCATGTTGAAGAAGAAATCTCAGATATCTTCAAAGGTGTTTCAGACTAGGCTGTCTTTAATATTACAACTTGACTTTTGACTTAGACCAATAAATATTTATGATATCGCAGTTATTTTTTTAATCAAGCATTTTCAACATTTTGGAATATATTATTTTTAAACCAACAAAACCAACAATCTTTTTTAGAGTTCTTAGGTTCTTCCATTCTTACATGTTTCAACATTTCACTGTTGAGTTCTTAGGGTTTCTAGGGGGCACTTTGTCTTACCTAATTGGTTTCCTTATAATTTTGCCTTAAATACCTTACCAAAGCACAACTTAAAAATAAAGCTTTTTGGATGAAAGATAAGAACTCTATTATTTTAATGACAGTCATTACAAATAGTGCAAAGATGATGGTTCTTGAGTTGTGCCTTAATTGTGTGTGATCTCAGAAATTTCTTACATAGTTGTACTTTAAATATTTACTATCTGTAGTTAGCATTCAACCAGAGGAAACATTTCTTTTTCATATGGATAGTTTTTGAAAACAATCAAAGCATTACTTAATGTGTTTGAAAACCTTAGTAGTTCTATTGAATATATTGCTCTTTTATGCCCTACATTTTATTTTGTAATTATTTTCCCAAAATTTTCTTAAGTGCTTGGTTGATAAAACCTAATTATTGTTTAAGGCAAACAAAAATAACAAGAGAACTCAAAACATAAAGATTGTTTGCATTCTGAGTATTCTG